>JACXGK010010572.1:0-17680 GCA_016801125.1 Novumbra hubbsi | reverse complement strand
AGACCTACATCAGACAGGCTGCTGCTCTCCCTGCACCATGTCTCCTATCTACGTCAGACCTACATCAGACAGGCTGCTCTCCCTGCACCATGTCTCCTATCTACGTTAGACCTACATCAGACAGGCTGCTCTCCCTGCACCATGGCTCCTATCTACGTCAGACCTACATCAGACAGGCTGTTGCTCTCCCTGCACCATGTCTCCTATCTACGTTAGACCTACATCAAACAGGCTGCTGCTCTCCCTGCACCATGTCTCCTATCTACGTTAGACCTACATCAGACAGGCACCCGTGTGTTACTTCCAACGGACATAACTTTTAGAAATTGTTAGATTTACTAAGTGCGTTTATTTATTAAAACAAAAAATCTATTATTTATTTTTATTCATCGATGCATTTTAAAAACGATTATATTCCCCAGCTCTACATATTATACATGTATTATGGCCAATATTTGTATTTTATTATGCTACTTTTGATCTATTTTGAATTAGAAATCAATATTTTCAAATTTAAGCTTACTTTAATTGTTCCAGATATTGTTCGTATTCTAAGCTTTCTGTGCGTATATCACAGTACATACAGTGTTTAATATTTGCTGTATACCTGACATAGCATCATAAAATAATTAAAGGAAGATGATTACCTGTCGGGTCGGAGACTGTCAGAAGCAGATTGTGATTGTCATATCAGCAACTAGGCACATTGTCTACTTATATACTGTCACAAAGGCACACCCTTTGTCTCTCTTTCACTCCTTCTGTTTCAAGTTCTATTTGTTTATCTGCATAAGCAACAGCACGCAGAAAAACCCAGACATTTCACTTGCAGATTCATATTTGACAATGCTAGAAAAAGTGAGATGTAACCAAAATGTGTTACATTAAACAGACCCACGGTGTTAAACTCGACTGCTGAAACATGACATGTGTGAACTATCTCATTCTTTTGACAGTCATGTCGTTTAAGTGAAACAATTACTGAAAATGTGGGCCATGGTTATTACCTTACATTTTGTAGTTATTTTAAATAATATACACTCCCTGTTCACTGAAAGAGAATATATTTTTTCTAGGATGCTTTGTCACAAGATACAAGCCAACACACTTTCTAATAAAGGAACCGGTTCTGATGGGTCAAGACATACAATTCACCCCAACCTTTTCTGATCAGGTGATTGGGCGAGTTGTGTGTCATGTGCAATAATAATTATAATCTCATAATTAATAGAGAAACAAGACATGACAGGACATTTACAGTCAATAAGTGTTTGTAAAATGCGGAAGGGCAACCTGGTTTATGGTAAATTCTAGGGTGAAGAGAAAAACGTACGGGAAATAAGCCAACTGGTTTAGACCAGACTATCTTGATGACATGTCAGTTCTTTTGTGAGACGCTATGATGCTTCACCTATACAACAATAGGTGACAGGAGACAGACTCAACATTGATCTTGTTATTGTATTTTGGTTTCTGTTTGCAAACATAATAAACTGTTATTGTGTTAGGAGAATTCAGTCTCTCTGTTTTACCTGCCTTTAAAAGAGTTTTACATTAACTTAATTAATTGATTAATTTCTACCACATACATCATGCCAGCTGTGCCAGGACATGACAAGTAAGCTCATGTTAGCTTGCGATTAAATTGTTATGGTTAAGTAAATGACTCAATGACTTCCTGTAATATTATTGATGAATAAAAATCCTTTTGCAGTATTTTGTGTATATTATCATCTGCGGGCGAGAACTTACATATGCTCATGCTTTTAGAGACAGGGCTGGGGTATTAATAGCACATAGGATATGCCAGGCTCAAACCAAACGTATGTGCCATCAACTGCCATCAATTCAGAGCAATACATGTCTTGTCTACACTCAATTCATACTTAATAATCTCACTAATGTTTTCCTGAACTTTTTCATTTCAATCACTACAAACCATACACTTACATCTTTCAGATTTTAGTTTGGTTTACCTACTTTTACATACTTGATGTACTTTTTTGTTGTGATTATTCTAATAATAAAGGGAATAGTCTAAACGACAAATACACAATTGTATTACACAATTGTTTCCAATACCGACAATGTGTCCTAGAATTTGTTTAATTGGTTACACTTTATAATGACATGTATTATTAAAATGGTTAAAATTACCTTAATAAGGGTTATTCATTAATATAATTAATTTTATCCAAAACATTCATTGAGACTGTGTACTTTGGTTAGTACCTTATATTTTGTAGTTATTTTACATAATATACACTCCCTGTTCACTGAAAGAGAAGATATTTTTTCTAGGATGCTTTTCACAAGGTACAAGCCAACACACTTTCTAATTAAGGAGCCGGTTCTGATGGGTCAAGACATACAATTCACCCCAACCTTTTCTGATCAGGTGATTGGGCGAGTTGTGTGTCACTGAACGTTTTTAAATTACTCGATATAACTGATTATCAAGTATTTAAAAGGAATTCATTAATAAAGGTCATTTTAACCATTTTAATGATCAACCTTATTATAAAGTTGAACCAATAAAACAAATATTTACAGACTTATTTTGGTCTGAGGTCATGTGCAATCATAATTATAATCTCATAATTAATAGAAAAACAAGACATGACAGGACATTTACAGTCAAGAAGTGTTTGTAAAATGCGGACGGGCAACTTGGTTTATGGTAAATTCTAGGGTGAAGAGGAAAACTTATGGGAAATAAGACTAACTGGTTTAGACCAGACAATCTTAATGACATGTCAGTTTGTCTGTGAGAAGTTATACAAAAAATAGGTAACAGGAGACCATTAGGCCCCACCTAAAAAAACTGTCAGAGCCCCCAACCGGTTAGAGACCCATTGTCTTCTTTATTAACATGAACCGGTAAGGTCACATTTAGTTCACTCCTGTTCATAAGTGTTTAGGATGCCCCCCAGCCCACATTCATTCCAATGATGCCGTGACATTCATTCATCTTTCAGAAAAAATAATTCCAGTAATCCACCCATATCTGTATAATGGTAGGCACGCCTACTGCTGAGAGATGAATTGTACGAACTATCATCGTACATTTTAGACAATGTCAGTGTAAGTAAAACAATCAAAGAGATTTGGTTATTACCTTACATTTTGTAGTTAGATTAAATAACATACCCTCAGTGTTCACTAAAAGGAAAGATCATTTGACTAGAATGCTTTGTCACAAGATATAAGACAAAACCCTTTGTAATCCATCGAATCGGACAATTCATGACTGTTACGTCCTTAGGAGAAGGGAACGCAACTAGGGTGTTTTACCTAATGTACATAACAACAGGTTACCTGAGGGAGTATGTATACCCTAGGGTGTCTTACCTAGGGTGTCTTACCTAATGTACATAACAATGTACATAACAACAGGTTACCTGAGGGAGTATGTATACCCTAGGGTGTCTTACCTAATGTACATAACAAGTTACCTGAGGGAGTATGTATACCCTAGGGTGTCTTACCTAATGTACATAACAAGTTACCTGAGTAGCCATTCTCCAAAGACAGTTTACTGCTGAACAGTCATACAAGCTCCTCCCTCTACTGTCCCTCTCTCTTACCATATATAAAGTAATAATAAAGAGAGACAGATGGTTCTCTGAGACATCTTTTGGGGCGTACTTATTTACACTGAGTACTTATTTACACTGAGTACTGTATTTACACTGAGTACTTATTTACACTGAGTACTGTATTTCAAAGGGACCAAGTGGTGATTTGAACATAATGTTGATCAAATTGGCAAATAATGTTTTTTCGTTTGTGGATATTAAACTGCTAGGACTAAACATGTAGTAACCCCACCAAAGAATTATGGAACTTACTGATGTTTCAGGGAAACCCTTTTTTTTAGGTCAACCGTTACACTGTAGTTTCCTTCCACAAAACTACTGGACAGACAAATAAATAAATAAAATGATGCTCTTAAAACCGTTCCCAATATCCTTAGCACAGTCTCACCGGTATTAGCCAGGTCTCATGGTTGGGAAGGACAGTGTTACTGTGTTGTCATGGAGAAAGATGACTCCTGAACACCTCAGTGAATCACCCACCCACGGTAATCGATGGAAACACGCAGGGAACCGTCCCTCTTTCCCACAAAGAAAAACGACACACTGATGGCCCACGGCGAGGGAGTCCCGTATCTTTCCATCGTCTCGGTTTCTGGACGGGAGAGGCTGTATATTCTGCTACTCGAGGTGCGCCCCTGGGTGTAGGGCGATAAGGTCGTACAAACTCCCCCCTCCACTGTCCCTCTCTCTCTGCAAAGCACATTTTAAACTCGCATCAACAAGCCTTTACTTTTTCTCGCCAGTTCACAGGTTTCTCAATAGTGGGCTTCAGAATAAAAGTCCCTTAATCATGAACTCATAATACTCACTCGTAAAATCAAAGCATTAACAGTACAAACACAAACAGTCCCACAAGTAACATCAAACACAAAAGCAGTCCCACAGGTAACTCCACATACACAAACAGTCCTACAGATAACACCAAACAGTCCTACTAACACCACACAGTCCTACAGATAACACCACACAGTCCTACAGATAACACCACACAGTCCTACAGATAACATCACACAGTCCTACAGATAACACCACACAGTCCTACAGGTAACACCACACAGTCCTACAGATAACACCACACAGTCCTACAGATAACACCACACAGTCCTACAATTCTCTTCAACCTCAGTTTGTGCTTCATTATAAACTTTCTGTGTAGATCTGTGTTCAATTGCTCTAGGTATCAGTGCTACTATAGGAATTATTTGTGGATATCAAATTACAACTGCATTATCAAATAATATTTCCTGAGGCCACAGAAAGTGCAGACATGTTTTATTTTACATCAGTGCTGATGGAAAACAGACAACCACGGTGTTGTGCCACATTCCTGTTTAGTATGGGGGCAGCATAACCATGAAAACCCCTATGCACCGTCGAATGGGCACACAAGCATCGCAAACTCTCCCTGCATTACCGTCATGACAACAATCCCAAAAGGAAACTGTCAGCTGGTGCTGGAACATTCCAGAGGCAGGCATCTGAGCCATTCTATCCCCTGCACAGCTGCCTCCCATCAAGCCTGAAGACGGGCCGTGAAACACTTTAGAAAGAAGAAAGACTGTGAAACACTCTTGAGAAGACAGACCATGAAACACTAATTTGGTAAATAAAATAAAAAAGCCAATAAAACTTTGTATTTGTATTAAATTTAATTAAATAGAATTTAAAGTGAACTAACATGTTGAGAGATGAGAGACTTCTTGCATGTCTCATGGTTGGTTAGGACAGTGTTACCGTGTTGTCATGGAGACACAGATTCCTCCAGGACACAAAGTCAGCGAATCACCCTCCCCAACTGAAAACCCCGGGTAGAGGGGCTCGGTGAACGTGGTGTGGAATGTGTACAGGTGGGTCATTGTGTCCGAGTGGACGTAGTAGAAGGACAGCGTGCCGGCTGGCCAGTCCAGAAACACTCCCACTCTGGGTGGAGGAGAGGAGGACCGGGCTCTCTGGTGGTGGATGAAGTGGGAATCAGGTATATAAGTCCACTGACTATTGTGGGATGTAGAATAAAAATCCGCCCTGCACATAAGACTCCAGGAGTTGGCGCTAAATCCAAACTCATTGGCTGGACTGGCTCCCTTTCTGCTAAAGCCTTTATATGTCACAGCTATTTCAGGCCAGCCGGTCATCTCCACCTCCCAGTAATGGCGCCCTGTTAGACCCTCTCCACACAGCACAATGCCCCTGTGATCAAATCCTTCTTGGTGGTCAGGATATGGCGGAAGGTATTCCACCCACTTCAATCCTCTGTTCCCCTCAGTCAAAGAGATGTTTTTACCGGCTGTGCTTGGGTCCAGAGTAAGATCGCAGGAAACTGCAGATGAGAGAAAATGTATGTACGTTATGTTATTTCAGTGTGGGGGATTGAGTGTCTTCTGTATGTCATTTCAGTGTGGGGGGTTGAGTGTCTTCTGTATGTTATTTCAGTGTGGGGGGTTGAGTGTCTTCTGTTTGTTATTTCAGTGTGAGGGGTTGAGTGTCTTCTGTATGTTATTTCAGTGTGGGGGGTTGAGTGTCTTCTGTATGTCATTTCAGTGTGGGGGGTTGAGTGTCTTCTGCATGTTATTTCAGTGTGTGTTTAATTAGTGTGTGGGGTTGAGTGTTTTCTGTATGTTATTCCAAACTTACAATTCTTAATCAGCTGTGGATTTACCCAGAACTCTTCATTATGGTCCACACTGTGGAAGAGACAGAGGAACCAGTTAATGTATAACACTGAAGGGGAAGAAGTAAAAGCTCCTTATGGATCTCAATCAGTTACATAAAAAAGCAATGATACTTCAGGATAGGATTCATGCCCAAATGTATCATATTTTCACAGTTACTGTACTAACTTGAGTTTCTCCAGTCTAGCAGAGAGAAGGTTCAAACCAGCGTCTCCGGGGTGATTGAAGCTCAGGTCCAGTTTTCTCAGGTGGGTTGGGTTTGAACTCAGAGCTGAAGCCAGAGAAGCACAGCCTTCCTCTGTGACTTTACAGAATGACAGCCTGCAGATAGAGGTCATCATGATTTTACAACAGGACTGCTGACCTCTGGTGGTGAGAGCTCATAATTCTTCAATATCCTGTACAGTTGTGCAGTTACTCCAATCTCCCATGGGTATACTGCATAGTTGACTAAATTATGCCAGATTTACTTCTGTGTTTCAGAGTTTACAATCACTAGAATACAGGGGCTCCCAACCTAGGGGGCGTGCCCCAAAAATGTGTGTTGTGCTTTCTGATGGAGAGGGTTAAAATAAATTCCTGATTTAACGGGTAAGTCATTAGAGACACATACTCACACACACATCTATTTCAAATAGGGGTGTCAATATTAAATACATTTATAAAGCAAAAAAAGTATCCCTCACAATGCAAACTACATGTAAACTGTAACAGTACATGCATTCACAGTGTTGGAGAAAGACTTAGCTAACCCAAACATTTTAAGTTTACACTATTTGTTTTAGTTTACCTGACAGACTTTGTTATTTTAATTACTATTGGGTCACCGATTTAAGATTAGCGCTGCAAAGTCTCTGTTTGACACGTCTTATTGTGCAGGCATGTTTATAAAACCTAACCTCAGTCGTTCCACTTTACAGTTGTGGTCCCTCAGTCCAGCACAGAGCAGCTTCACCCCAGAATCCAGCAGGTCATTGTGACTCAGGTCCAACTCTTTCAGTTGAGAGGAGTTTGAACTGAGAGCCGCGGCCAACGCTTTACAACATCTCTCCGTAAGATAGCATCTATTCAGCCTAGAAATATATTGCATGTTTGATTTAGAGTAACTCATTATCTGCAACCAAAGTCTCTATAGGCAGTGTACAGGGAGAATTAAGTTTTAAATAAGTCTGCAACCACTTATGTACTGTACTGTATATGCACATCTACCTGTGTGTATTTATATGGGGACCACGTTGAAAACTATTTCTATTTCTCTCTAATAATCATTTAAATAATCCATGTATTTTTGTTATGGGAGGAAACCTTGTTGAGTACCAACCTCAGTGTCTGTAGTTTACAGTGTGGATGTATCAAAGAATCAAAGATTTTACTCCCATCTTCAAACAGATTACAGTTCTTCAAGACAAGTTCTCTAAGAGGTGAGTTTGCTGACTGGAGAGCTGAGGCCAATGATCCAAAGTCCTCCTCAGTGAGTTTAAAGTCACCAAGACTGTAGAAAGAGAGACAATCTTACACATAGATTGTGATGCAGAGGAGGTCAGGGACAAAGAACGACATTAATCAGAGTCTGCCATTTCAAAGTTAATTCTGATATGAAGTAAAATCAATAAGTATGAGTGTGGACATTAAAATAATTGTAAATATAAAAACAATGACATTGTCAGTTTATACCCCAAGATTGTCCACCATTAAATAAAACCTACCTATGTGTTGGACATTCCAAAATTAGGCTACTTACCTCAATGTTTGTAGTTTAGAGCGCAGATCTTTCAGTGCAGTAAAAACTTCACTTCCGTCATTCGACAGCTCACTGTTCCTCAAGTCCAGTTCTCTCAGAGAGGAGTCTGCTGATCGGAGAGCTGAGGCCAATGACACACAGTCCTCCTTAGAGAGTGTAAAGTGACCTAGTCTGAAGAAACCGAGACAATATCAGAAACAATATACAGAGTGTGAGGTAGAGCAGGACAGGGACACAACAGCATTTTTCAGAGCCTGTCCGTCTAGATGGTAAAACATTTTTTATAATCAGATTTCGGTAAAGTCTGTAAATCTGTCTGTATGTGTCTAAAAGCCGGTGAACAATTAGGACTGAAAGAATTCAAAGCCCAAAAAACTCCACGGCAGTTATTAATCTATAATGGTTTTCCTCATGTTAAGACCCCTTCAGTACGACTGACCTCAGTGTCTCCAGTTTACAGTGTGAATGTTTCAGAGCATCAAGGAGAAGAGTCAGACAGCCCTCTTCATTACTGTCATCATCAGGATCAGGATCCCCGATATCCTCCAGGTCTAGTTCTTTCATGGGCGAATCCTCTGATTTGAGAATCGTTGCCAGTGACTCATAATCATCCTTTGATAGTCGAAAGCCAATTAGTCTGTTCAAACACACAAAACATAATTATTACGGTCAATTGACTGTTCACCTCATGCAGGGGTAAGATACAATATTTGTAAAATGGTGAGAATATTTGTCGAAATTACAGCATTGCAAACTGGGGATTCCTTCCCTTCAGAGACAAATTTACAGACAACCCTAACCCTGACTCACAACAATAAAAAAACATGATGTCTAATTATAATTATCTCTGCAGGGTTTCAAAGCAACAGTTTTGACAGCAATCTGTGAACCATCTACAGCCAAAACAGTCTAGGATATAGAACCTTGTGAGGAACGTCTCAAACGGTGTGTCTGATTCTGAGGATTTTGATTCATAACTGGTTACAATATTTTGGTACACCTTGAACAATGTTTTGAAAACATCTGTAAATGTATTAGTAGAAACATCAGGATTGTACACATCCTTTACAGATGGACAGTACAAGAAAATAAATACTTTTGCAAGATCAAGACCAGATTACCTGGGGCAACACACTCAATAAGAACATGTTACTGTTTTTCTTCAGATTAAAGTATTATTTTATTAACATAATCTACAAAGGTTCATTGTTAAACTGTATCCATCATAAAGGTTGAATATTATAATAATAATTAATTATTATTAATTTCTGTGGTATTTGTTATCTTGACATTGGGAGATTACTTACATTGCCTTTCTGCATTTCCTTACAGCTGGGACCAGTCTTGTACATCCAGGTGAGTAGTTGTATGTCCTCAGGTCAATCTCATCTAGCACACCCTTTGACATCAGCAGTGCATTGGCCAGTGCTGAGAAGTGGGTACCCGAGAGTGGTTGTCCTGTTCGTCTTTCTGACTTCAGGAACGTGTCAATATCCTGATGTACTGATTCATCTTTCATCTCAGTCAAGCAGATGAGTAGATTGATGTACCTGTCAGGTGAGACTTGCTCTACATTCGGCTTCCTGAGGTATTTCTTTATTTCCACAACAGTCTCTGAGCTGATCTCTGTCTGTGGCAAGAGGCCTTGTAACAGTCTCTGGTTGGACTCCAGTGTGATGCCAACAAGGAAGCGGAGGAACAGGTCCAGGTGTCCATTCTCACTCTCCAAGGCTTTATCCACAATCACCTTCAGCAGACCATGAAAGGTCAGCTCAGAAGAAGCATCTATATTAAAAGACCCCAGGGCCTTGATGTTCTTGGTCACACAGCAGTAAAACACGTACAGAGCAGCAAGGAACTCCTGGAAGCTCAGGTGAACAAAGCAGTACACCTTCTTCTCATACAACCCAAACTCTTCTTTCAGGAGTTCTGTGCAAAACCCAGAATACACTACAGCTTCACTGAAATCAATCCCACATTCTTCCAGGTTTTTCTTATAGAAAAATATGTTTTTTTGCACCAGCTGTATAAATGCCAGTTTTGCTAGTTTGAGAATTATTTCCTTGTTTCTTTCTTTGATTGTGTCCCAATTATCCTCAGTTGTGCCATCGTACTTCCTGCTTTTCAGATTTGTCTGAATGAGTGTGAGGTGAGTGTACATCTCAGTCAGAGTTGTGATGTCTCCACTCTTATCTTCTCCCATCATGTGCTGAAGGACCCTGGCAGTAATCCAACAGAAGACTGGTATGTGACACATGATGTGGAGGCTCCTTGATGTCTTAATGTGTGAGATGATTCTCCTGGCCTGGATCTCATCCTGGACGTTCTTCCTGAAGTACTCTTCTTTCTGTTTGTCATTAAACCCTCGTACCTCTGTTACCTTGTCGATGTAATTACGAGGGATCTGATGGGCTGCTGCTGGTCGAGTGGTTATCCAGATGAGTGAATTGGGGAGTAAATCGCCATCAATTAGGTTTGTCATTAACATGTCAACAGATGATTTTTCATTTGGATCATTCAATTTCATCTTTCTATAAAAATCAAATGGGAATGTACTTTCATCCAGCCCATCAAGGATGAACATTACTTTACATTCAACATATTTATGTGCGTCCTTTATATCTTTAAGTTCAGGGTGGAAGTAATTTAGTAGTCCTTGAAGACTGTACTGGAGTTTATGTACCAAATTCAGCTCTCTGAATGGAAGTACGAAGATGAAATCCACTGCCTGATTGGCTATTTCCTCTGCCCAATCCAGGATGAACTTCTGCACAGAGACCGTTTTTCCGATACCAGCGATGCCCTTGGTCATAACAGTTCTGATGGGTCTCTGTTCTTCAGTCTTCTCTCCAGGAGAGGGTTTGAAGATGTCATTACAATTGATTGGGGTGTCTGATGTGTTTCTTCTCCTGGATGTATTTTCTATCTGTCTAACCTCGTGTTCTTCATTAACCCCTTCACTCTCCCCCAGTGTGATGTAGAGCTGTGTGTAAATGCTATGAAATATTGTTAGTTTCTGTGCAGTACCTTCATACAGGGAACTCAACTTCTTCTTCATACTGGCTTTAAGTTTCTTTTTAACTGTCTGTGTGACGTCATCTACCAGAAAGGACAATACTGTATGAGACAATTTTGTCTCATGCTTCTGGAGTATCGCGTAGAAGGCTGATTTAACTCCCCCTGTGTTTAAGGCTTTGTACAGCTCCCTCATCTTATCCTGACTGGTCCGGGCAGCACAGATGTTAGTATACATCTCTCCATGGATCATACCCCTCTGGAGCAGGTCATCTGCTATGGGCATCACCATGGTAACCCTCTGAATGAGATCAGCTCTGTGCTCGTCCACAAAGTCAGCATCTAAAATAGAGAAGAGGACATATGTACCTCTCTCTATCACACTCTTACACAAACATCCACACATGTTTAACTTAACCCTACCCCTAACATTATCCCTACCCCTGACATGATCCCTACCCCTGACATTATCCCTAACCTGATCCATAACCCTGAAATGATCCCTACCCCTGATATTATCCTTAACCTGATCCCTGACATGATTCCTACCCCTGATATTATCCCTGACATTATCCCCAACATGATCCCTAGCCCTGACATTATCCCTAACCTGATCCCTGACATGATCCCTACCTCTGACATGATCCCTAACATTATCCCTACCCCTGACATTATCCCCAACATGATCCCTAACCCTGACAATATCCCTAACATGATCCCTACCCCTAACAGTATCCCTAACATGTAAGGTTTGATGTAACAGCGTGAAGATTGGGACCCAAACGCATGACTTTAGTAAATCCTTTGTGAACAACGATCTGGTGGTGAATCTTGATCGTTGTTCAGAGGTAGTGTTCATGTAAATATATAATTATATATATTTAGATATAGAGAGAGAGAGAGACCTATAGCGATGAAGCTATATATATAAACATAAGCAAGGCTGGACGGCTGGACGGTGTAACGCAGCAGTCAAATAACTAATACTAGTCTAGGAGAAAACCGGTGTAGTACTTCGTTTGAATCGACCCTGGGGAGTGGGAAACAGGAACCTAAGTAGGGCTGGTGATTAGTGATGAGGGACAGGTCTGAGCCGTTGAGTGTGTGATTGGTGACTGGACGGTTTGGTACAGTGATGAGCACATCGCTCAAAGCCACCAGGGGGTGTAGTAGAGGCGGAAAACGAGTCGAGTCAGACATAACATTATGCCTACCCCTGATATTATCCCTAACCTGATCCCTGACATGATCCCTACCCATGACATTATCCCTAACATGATCCCTACCCCTGATATTATCCCTAACCTGATCCCTGACATGATCCCTACCCCTGATATTATCCCTAACCTGATCCCTGACATGATCCCTATCCCTGACATTATCCCTAACATTTATTATAACCATAAAACGATTATAAACCTTTTCCCTGAAACTAACAAAGTGTCATGTCAACCTTTTTTGATTTAACTTTAGTTTGGGAAAATGTTTGTCCCATTATAGGACAGAAACATGCAGACACGAACAAATCACACACATCTTACATAAACTTTTTACAACAAAGAAAGATGACGTTATGTTCAGTGGGTTAAGCCTGTTAGAAGAATATTCACTTACTTGTTTCCTCTGATGTCTTCCCTGTGTCCTTGGAGCTATTAGAGAGGGTGGTCCTGGGAAAATAAACAAGTTGTTCTTATCAGGACACTCCCAACATGGACGTCTGTGTCTTTAAACTGGTTGTACAGCACAAAGACCCACATTGGACGTGTTATGAAACATTTTCTGGAACTTACACTCACCTTTGGTGAAGAGATGCTCCCCTCGTTAGATCGTCCCCCTCTCCTCTCCCCCCTTCACTGTCCACCTTGCTTCTTTTACCTCCTCTGTCCCCCTTTCTTTTCTTTCTTTTCATAAGCCTGTGTCCTCCACTGGAGACAGCAGGATTGTTCTCCTCTTTTCTCCTCAGTTTGGACATGATGCTCCCCATCTCTTCGTCCCCACAGAGACCTATTGTTCCAAACTGCAACCCTCCTGTCAGTGAAACAGCAATTGGGTTGTGGGTTGCATTTTAATCTCTATATACACCATTAACATTGTGCCTTATTGTGTCTTGCAATGCTTCGTGTGTGAGAACAACATCTGCAGCAACACAAGGCGAGAAGGCAGGATGTCCGTTCTGTCAAGTAAGCAACACGTTCTCATCAGAAACTTTTTTGATGGTCTTGTCTCATGGCTGCCTCTATTTCCTGATCTTCATATCCATTCGTGAAACATGTTTTTTTTTTACAGGATGTTACAATACGGATGTGGCACAAACGAAACCTGTTCACTTGCAAAGCCACCGTTGATTTCTCTCTTACACTGCCCCATTTTAGCACTGCCCCATAAATCAGCCTGTAGTCACAGATTCTTTGGTAGGTTTCCACCCCAAGCTAATTTTCCACTCAGAGAACGAGGGTTTAATAATATATATTCTATCCAAAAATCATGGCATTTACATTGCCACTTGAGTGAAACTCTTTATAATCTAGGCTAAACAACCTGACAATCAAACCCAAAGATCAACCTAACTCCAAACTAATCACTGAAAACATTGAGACAAACAATGCTATACTATAATGAAACCATTTAATAAACCAAGGAATTTAAGTCTTCCAACCTTTTTACCAAGTGTAATTAGTTCCTCTCTCATCACTTTCAGCTCTCTCTCTGTTGATTGATTGGATTATGTGAGACAGTGACAGTGTGTTGTTTGGTTACGTTTGCAGATAATGCAAATACTGAAACTCCTCCCCCATGCCTGTTTGCATTAGTTGTTCCAGTCATCAGTTATATACTGTAACTCCTCCCCCAAATCTGTGTAGATTGGTTGTTCCAGTACCTTTGTCTGTATTATTAGAGTTACTAAGTGAGGTTAAATATAAATGTAAGTATGTTCTTTCATAACGATCACAAGTAACTAAGTAAGTAACAAGTCATCTTTAATAAAAGTTATTCTGATAACTCTTGCTGAACACTTTCAGCTGGGGGAAGCCCCAGCTTTGAACACTGCGTATTTGGATGCAGGGTTCCCACATATCTCAGAAGTCCCAGTCAAGCCCAAACCCCGTAAAGACAGGCTCCGTAAATGTGGTCTGGCATGTGTGCAGATGGGTCATTGAGTCGGTGTGGACCTCATAGGAGGACAATGTGTCGACCGGTCCAGAGACACTCCTATGTTCATTGTCGTGGTAGGCAGAGTATATATTCCCCCTGGCAGTACAGATTCCGGGACCTGTTATTCCCTCCAAACAGACAGTCTTAACCTTTCCCCTTTCTGCTGAGGCCTTCATATGTCTTCATATGTCAGGACTTACCGGGAGGTGGAGAGGAGTGGAGAGGCTATATAAGCCTCTCCACTCCTCTCCACCTCCCGGTAATGGCGTCCGGTCAAACCCCCTCTGCACAGCACCTGGCTCCTGCGGTCAAATCTGTCCGGGCGATTCGGACACGGCTGCTCCCTTCTGTCCCCCTCAGACAGGGGGAGGTGTTCCCCCACTGTGTCCCGGTCCAGAGTCACTTCACAGAATTCTGCCAAAGGGAAGACGGGTTAAAGGACACGGAAGTCTTTATCTAAATGGATATGCATTTGGTTTGTGTTTTACGTTAAGTCAAGGTGGTGGAGATAAGAAAATGTGTACGCTTGTGTGTTCTGGCAGGGTTGTGGGTGTGTTTATGTTAGTGTGTGTCAAAGTCAATGCCTCTATCAGGACCTGATGGATCTTAATCAGATCCAAAATCAGATCCAAAAACAAATCAAAAAAAGGAGACTGGTATTCTTTTATTGTCACATTCAAATGTGCTAAATGATTATGTACGAAGAGGAGAGACTATACACACAAACAGATCATGTTTACATAGTTACCATACTAACTTTCATTTCTTTAGTCTACACTCAGGATCCCCCAGTCTAGCAGAGTCTCCGGGGTGATTGAAGCTCAGTCCAGTTCTCACAGGTGGGAGGGGTTTGACCTCAGAGCTGAAGCCAGAGAAGCACAGCCTTCCTCTGTGACTTTACAGAATGACGGCCTGCAGAGGTCATCATGATTGTACAATAGGACTGCTGCTCTCTGGTGGTGAAAACTGAGGATGAACCCATTATTCTTGAATGTCCTGTACTGGAATTTACACATTCCAATACTGACTGTATTTAGATTACTGGCCTTCTGTAAAGATGGCATACTTTTACACAAAATATTGTTTTATGGTATTTTTTCGGTATGGTATCTGCTCTATCGTAAACGCCGTTTGCGCATAAAAACAAATACCAAACGTAAGGAGTTTAAGAGATGGTGGTATTTAGTTAGAGGTTTTTAGCGACAGTTGTGTCTGTATCTGGGTGTCTCATACGTGACTTTATCCCCCGACTGACATCGCACACAGCAAATCAGAATCTTGTCCCTGGTTTCAACTGACCAACGAGCAATTAGCTCGCGTTGTTTGCGGAAGTGGAGCAGCCATTGAGCAATCACGTTTTTCTGTAGTGTGGTGGGAATTTTACAAACGCCACTTTAGTTCAACCCAGCGGTAATAACAGAAAATAAATGTTCTATGAGCAGACATACTGTTTAGAGTTACTGTACATATTCCACGTTTGCGTTTTACGTTGTTTATTCATGCAATGACAATGCCACCTAAACTAAACAAGTGTTAAATTAGGAATTATTTTAGACATATATTCGCTCGCCAGTTAAAAGATTCGTGTCTTTCTGTTTTTTAAAGATGAGCGCTTGTTCTCCGGATTGTCCAAACGGTCAGGAGGCCGACTTTGTCCCCGCCAAGCGGCTCTTCCAGGGGTCGGTCGCAGGTGGTTTACAGGAGCCTGACAGGCCGGTAGATGTGGTAAGTGACCGGGTGAAGACAGTAACACAGTGAGAAATCAGGTGTGGGGAAAGAGTTAAGTATTAAGTTCATGAACTACAGTATTTCTACAACCCGTCAAGTGTTTCGAGCTACATTCATGTCCCAGCTAGATCATTGCGATGTGCTAGACCAACTTCTGCACTAAAACCTCCGGATGTTGTATGTTGTTCATCCTTGCGTTCTATCACTAGTATCATTTTTGCCCTGGTCACTGTCTATTATATGAAGAATGATGGAGTGACACTGTGGATCTTTTGACTCTGCAGACATTTTCAATGAGTTTTGTTTAGTTAATTATTTTCAGAGTAAGGCTGTAATGTAACAAAATTAAGGGGTCCGTCTACATTCCAATCCACGGTACGTCAGTGGACTGACACTCTCTGACCTCTGTAAGAATGAGACAATGGTTGATGTTTTTACACAAGGCCATCACAGAAAAACCTCCTAACTGCCTTACCTTGAAAATGAGTTGGCAAAGCACCATATATCAAACATGCTCCCACGTCTGGTTAGACCTGGAGAAAACATATGTTTGCATATGTCCTGTCGTGCACAGGACCCGGGTACTACTGGGTACAACCCCGTCTCCACTGGCCCCTCTGTGGAAATAGAGGCTTCATGATGAAATGTTACAGGCCTGTCGCTGGGTGGGTTCTGTGCATTAGAACGTCGTTTAGTTCTCCTGCCCTGTTGCTCTTGTGCTTTGCTGTACATGTTATAATCTGTCGCGTAAAAACACCAAATCCCATGTTGCCCGTTTCTGTCCAGTCCATAGTGATGCCAGTATACAACGCCTCCTGCTGGCTGGATGAGTGTCTGCAGGGGATTCTGGACCAGGACTTCACAGGCTCAGTGGAGGTGTCCGTGTATGACGACGCCAGCACCGTATGTTGCTTCAATACCTAGAATGCATAAAATAGCACATAGCACTACTTTACGCGTCACGCTGGACAGCGCTTGGACAGGCCTTCAGAATAAAGGCACACCCCATCGCAATTAAGTTTTTCTACGTCGTTCAGTTCAGCCATTTAAGGTATTTGCTCAAATCTAGGTGGTACAATGAGATTTTGAAGAAATAAAAAACTAAATTAATTTCTCACACATTATTGTCATTAAAAACACTTTGCTCCTGATTCTGTCTTGGTCTGTCCAGTCCCACTAACTTACTAGTAATAGAACTACTACTAAACTATTACTACCAAGTTATTACTACTGCACTGAAATACTAGTATTGAGGAGTTACGTGTGTGTGTGTGTGTGTGTGTGTGTCAGGATGGCTCAAGAGCGATTGTACAGGGATGGAGGGAGCGACTGGAGAACAGAGGTGTTTCCCTGGTGATCTCTGGTCATGACTCCACCCAACCCAGAGGAGGTACGTGTGTCTGTGTCTTTGTGTGTCTGTCTGTGTGTGTGTATATTGTGTATCTGCTTAATGTTTACTGTATTTGGTCTCTCCTCTCCTCCAGTGGGTTATGCCAAGAACCGAGCAGTGGGTCAGAGTTCTGGAGAATACCTCTGCTTTCAGGACGCTGTGAGTCACTCATCCATGAATTACACTGTTCGTCGTTTTAGTGTGTGTGCGTGTGTGTGTGTAAGAGAGACAAGGTACGTGTGTGTTTGGAAAGCACCAGGCTGGAGTATCTGCATGGTCCACACTCCAGGACCCTGCAATGAAGCAATTACTAACACACACACACACTACATAACAGGTGTCTCCTGCATCAGAAGGTCCCCCCTCTCTCTCCCTTACCCCCCCC
>JACXGK010010571.1:0-17683 GCA_016801125.1 Novumbra hubbsi | reverse complement strand
CCCCGACATAAAGGGCATGTATACCCCGACATAAAGGGAATGGATACCCCCGACATAAAGGTCATGGATCGCCTCGACATAAAGGGCATGGATACCCCCGACATAAAGGTCATGGATACCCCCGACATAAAGGTCATGGATACCCCCGACATAAAGGGAATGGATACCCCCGACATAAAGGTCATGGATACCCCCGACGTAAAGGTCATGGATACCCCCGACATAAAGGTCATGGATACCCCCGACATAAAGGGCATGATAGCCCCGACATAAAGGTCATGGATACCCCCGACATAAAGGGCATGGATACCCCCGACATAAAGGTCATGGATACCTCCGACACAAAGGTCATGGATACCCCTGACAGAAAGGTCATGGATACCCCCGACATAAAGGGCATGGATACCCCGACATAAAGGGCATGGATACCCCCGACATAAAGGGCATGATAGCCCCGACAGAAAGGGCATGATAGCCCCGACAGAAAGGGCATGATAGCCCTGACATAGGGCATGGATCGCCCCAACATAAAGGGCATGAAACAGTTAAAATAGTAATATTAATCATGTAGCCCAAAACAAATTGAGTGCTTTGTTTTCTCAGCAAGCATTTGTAAATGCATTTACTTGGCTTCAAAGGTTTTGATTTATTTTGTTACTGCTTCCGACTCTCCCATGTCATTATCGGATGATATTTACACCATGGAGTGAGGTTGATATTTTGCATTAACGTTAGATAAAACAGTCATGCTGACCTAGAGTAGATTTATTCATCTGGTTCTGTGGATGTTTGGAAAGTCCCCAAACACAGCCAGACCCAGGCTTGGCCTCGTGTGGCCATCATAACTGTGTAAAAAACACTGGACGTCCTCCTCTGAACCTGTCAAATTCCATTAAAGACATCCACACAGCAATGACATATGTATTTTTAGTTTTTCTCCCAACCTCTCAAGGCCGCTTTTAGTCACAGTATTTCCACTGACTAATTCTGTCAATAAACCTGATGCTAATCAATTGCTTTGTGGTTCATGTTGAAAAAACATGCTGACAAAACCAAATGAGCATTAACAAGGAAATATGCAGCAGCTCCGTTTGAATCCCAGATCTTAGCCCGTACTCTGGTGACTGTAGTCTGGCACCCAGCATCCCAGCATACATCATTACTAATTGTCCCCACTGACACTGTGTGTGCATCCATTCTCTGCGGATTTCAAGGGGATTCTAAGAAATTACAGATTTCAATTCCAGACGCGACCAAGGGAGAAGCATTTGTTAGCGTGCACATGAGCAAGGCTGTTTTGCTAGCAGCATTACCGGAATGTTAATGTATTCAGCATTGATGATGTATTCAGCATTGATAATGTATTCAGCATTGTCCAAATCTCAAACCCACATTTGTCTTCTTTTATTTAAACACTCATTCACTTTTGTTCGTCAATTTTCCGTAAATCCCACCTTACATTTGTCTACAATATTACATCGGTAGTAATTCAGCTCACACTTTAATTTGGCGGCTCTTGATGCAGCTGAAATTTAAACAACATGTGACCACGAGAAGCCTTTGGCTTTAATGACAAATGGTAATAAAAAAGGACACGCAGAATAACTAAGGTCTCAATACAGCCCAGGACAGCTGCTGGCTGCTGAAAGGTTGGGGTGTGTCTGCAGCCTCCATGACTTGCGCTCCTACTGGATCGACCCGTTTCCACATGGGAGGAAGTCCTTTGTGGCCTGATGGCTTTCAGGCAATTGCAGTTAGTGGAAGCAGGCCTGGTTCTAGAGGTAGCAGCCCCGGGCCTCACCAACACCAACACAGAGGCACTTGCCTGAGTTTTGGAAATGGGTGGTCCGTCTGTTATGGGTGGAGATCAAGAAAGCCCAGATGTCCTTTCGAGTTCGTGAACTGCGCAGATCTGAGGGGATAGAATGGGGTAGGGTGTTGTTCTGTGGACAGATGCCTACCAAGGTTCTGTGTTTATATCATCTAACCACTCTGGTGGATGTAAAGGATTGACTGTGATGTCATCATTACAATCCCCAGACCAGACCACTGTGGGAATGGGAGACTGGTCTCAAACTTCAAAAGAGCTAAGGAGTTATGGCAAACTCCGTTTATCCGTTCACAACCGACAGCCCTGCGCAGCTTTAAATGGATTAGCAGAAGTGATCTTGGGACGAAATTACACTCTGGAGGATCACGGTCAGAGAGTCAAGAGTTTAAAGTACATTTTATTAGGTTACTGAGTCGTTTACCAGATTCCAAATTGATCATGACCTGGGTACTGGGATGAATATAACCTAAACTAACTAGACGACTTTACAGGGCAAACCGACAGGGGGGAGTTGTTGGGTTCTATGTACCTTCATCCTCGTGTATTTAGGTTCTATGTACCTACGTCCTTGTGTATTTAGGTTCTATGTACCTACGTCCTCGTGTATTTAGGTTCTATGTACCTACGTCCTCGTGTATTTAGGTGAACCAAGAGGGACCATTTGAACGCTCACTTTCCCCCAACGGCAACTGCTCATATTCGAAGCAGTTGGTAGGCTGACTTGGACCACAGTTGTCAACAAATGGTTAAGGCATGAGATGACGCGGCATTCCTTCAAATCCTTTGGGTGCTTTGAAACTTGGAAGGTTTAGAGAACCTTTTGAGTTTCATTCATGCTCTGGTAAGCCACAGTC
The DNA here is from genome assembly GCA_016801125.1 of Novumbra hubbsi. Lineage (NCBI taxonomy): Eukaryota > Metazoa > Chordata > Actinopteri > Esociformes > Umbridae > Novumbra > Novumbra hubbsi. Next base: position 14,998 of record JACXGK010010571.1, on the reverse strand, counting down.
TACCACACTCATAGCTCTGATGTTGCCTACGAGGGCCAGATGTCGCTCCGTCCAAACGTCTTTGTAGTTTGGCAGGTTCCAAAAGCTGGGGACTCCCAGCGTTGCGGGAGACCAGCAAAAAAGTGTTGATTCACTCCAGTGCCGTTTGTGACTTACTTTCATGATACGCTTAGCATAGTGACCGTTGCACGATTCCATAACCTGGTAGCAGAATAGCAGACCTCCTTTCTTTCATTTGAAGCAGAGTAATGTTGCAACAGTATATATGTCTTGGCATTGGTGATTAATGAATAAGACACGTATTCAAGTAGCACTGGGCAGTGCTTCTTATAAAAATTCAGAAAGCGACACCTTCCGCTTTCCAGATACACATTAGACCTTCCATAACTCACTGCATGTCTACCCCCAAGTCTACAAAGCTCACAGTTTCTGTGTCAAACCAGTAGAATGTGTACTCGTCACTCCGCAGGATTCCCTGTAGATCCGCTGTACGATTCAATGCTCTGACAAGTGTGAATTTAAGACTTGCTGTGGTTTCTAGGCTCTTCTCAGGGTTTCCTGCCAACCCGCATCGACATGGAACAGCGGCAGTGGCGGTGTGACTCCGGCGCCTCTAGCCGGGCATCTTGGAGCCCCATGTCGTGGAGGGATAGCAGGGACATTTCAGAACCTATCGAGACCACCTCCCACAGGTCTGCGTTGCGGTGTCACTCCTCAGCCCGGCTGACGAAAGCACCACCAACTTCACACGCGTCAATTCAAACCCATCTCCACGTTTAGCTCTCTTCGTCGACTCCACCCTAGCCTTTCACTGACCTACTGCTGGACATGTTTTCCAGTGGTCACCTAACTTCACATTGTCAACACTCACCACGTGGAATTACATTGGTTCCAAACTGGAAAGAGTTACAAAATCACGTTACGTTTTTAGTTTTTCTAGTTTTGACGCGTCCTCCCCGGGAAACTGACCGAAGTCTCCCGTGTGCTGAGCAAGCACGTGTGTTTGTCTATCCTCCGCCAGTGGTGCAGCTCCACAATTAAACCATTGTTTATTTGCAGAGTCTAATTCGTGCTAGAGAGCTGGTACCTCATACTTTACAGACTGGCAGACTGGTAAGATTAATGGGTTAAACCTGAAATGTCTGCATCGTGTTCTATTTCACAATTTGACTGACTAAACCAACTGTCATATATTGCGTCAGTGAGTTTTATATTCTTTAAACAGTCGGATAGTTTGATGACATTTCATTCTGAAATAATAAAGCATATTTCATTAAGTTCCACCACAGAACCAAGGCCATAGAAATAGATTCAGGGGATAGTGTCTAACACCTGTTGCATTGGCCATGGTTTGTAGTTTCCGAACATAAGCCTTTCCTTTGAGTAAATCCCAAGTCAATCGCGTATTCAGACTAAACGTCTGACACAGGCCCGGTTTACATCCCGAATGGAAGCGTCCCAGCCCTGACACCATGCCTTCCCCCGATTTCCAGAAAGCACCCGTGCTGTTTACCACATAACCCTCCCTAAAGAAGAGGTCATTCATGCCACTCGGTCCACGGCGTCTGGGATGCCCAGGCAATCCCTCTGTACACCAGTCCTCTTCACACGATCGGCAGAGCACTCGGTTTCCCTAAAGTCATTTATGTGGTCGGCTCGTGCTTCCAAGAAGGCCGGACTGGTCCATAATGCCACCGCAGGGTGACCGTCAGTTCACCGCCGCTGTGGTTACTGGTTATGTGTCCCAAGTGGCCTCCTACCCTCTGTTTTGTCACTACCTTTGACCAAGGCACAGTGGGCAGGGGTCAAAATCAGTGCACTTCGTAGAGATAAGGGTGCTGTTTGCGCTGAAGCAAAAGGAGATCTTGCTGAAAACTCTTCTGGACGGAGAAGCTTTAGAAAATTCTCTTGACCACCCCTTAAACAAATATGGTGTGATGAAAAAACACCAAGGATAACATTCACTGATATTTTTTTTTTTTCCTTTAGAACTGGGACCTTTTTCTGAATGAGAGACTTTTTTCCATTCTGTACCTATCAATTTCTACTGAAGGATTAAACAGTTTCTTCTGTTCTCTTTCCAGTCACAAAACCTCTGCAGACAAATATAGATTTCAACGCCCTTTTACTGGCAATGAATTCATTTTATTTAGCTCTCCTTGTTTGGCATTTTACAGTAGTCAAAGTATCTTTCCTTCTGTCCGTCTGACTCCTGCGTATGTTCTAGTTCAGTGCAGTAAAATAAGCCTTGGCCTATGAGTCATAAGAAAAACAAACAGGGAGAATTGAAAAAAAAGCAAAAGGGAGAATGTATGGTTCGGAGATTCTTAATTTAAGTTCCTTTGGATTTCGTCCGTTACTATTTACATGACTTTTCTCTACAAAATAAATTAACTGTGATCTGTCACCAAGAGCGTGCGTAGCATAATGGAAATTATATTTGGTTAAATCAGTCAAATTGTAAAGTGTTGTGACTCCAGGAAGTAGACGTCAAGTAATTTTCCAGTAAGGTTTTATTTGAGTCACAACTAAAATGTAAACTAGTCCCGACTTGTTTGTTTGCTGGAAAGTTTGTTAAAGTATTAACATATTTTTCCCGCCATTAAAAATCCCCCCTATAAATGCCTTCCAAAATATATTTTCTTAGGACACGCCTGAGAAACCATTGTAAAGATTCTGTCTTGCTGGTTTGCATAATGACATGTGAAACTTGAACACTGAAGATCCCAGAAACTGTTCAGAAACTAAGGTAAATCCAAATTAACATGGTGTTAGAGTCACTGGGGCGTAATATTATCAGTTATCTTACTATAGTAGCCCCGCCCCTCTTACACAGCCATCAGAACTGTCTTCCTTGGTTGTATCCATCAAAAGCCTTTAATTGCTCAGTGATTTAATGTAATTCTAAAGGATCCTTGAACATAGACCAGTTCTGTGTCCCAAATGAAACCCTTCGCCATCCGTTCTACGAGCCCCTGCTGTTGACCAGGGCCCTAGGCTACTACAGCATAGACTGCAGGGTGAGATTTGGGATGTCAGACCCGTCTTTAAATTGGCTTTGACAGGAAAAGCCCTTGGTAAATCATGACCCCCTGTTGAGGTCGCCAGAAAGCCTGGGCGATTATTAGAGAGCTACTTTAGTCTGTTTGTCATCTTCTCCAAGGTAACAAAAGAACGGCGTGAGGTTTACAGGGTGGAAAATTCTTCAAGAGACAGTGGTCGGGAAGAACACAGTAACAAGTCAGGGAAAACGATGTGGAAATGAAATCACCACATTTGATTTACAGGTAGATGATGGTTCTTGATGAATAATAAATATGTACTTATGAGTTCTTAACTCATAACATTTGCCGTAGTGATGCACAACATTATCTACAGTTTTACCAATATGCTTGATTGTCTCTTAACAAGGGTCATGGATGACCGTGTTTCAGTGACTCAAGTTATCCTTTCTCCAAATGTATATTTTAAGGCGTTTTATAGGTGGGACCCCAAGGTGGTGGATTCTCGCTGACAATGATTGCTGAAAAGTCAGTCGGTTGGATTCAATACCATGCTGCAGCAGTACATGTACAACAGGCAACGGCTCAGGCCATTGGACCACCCTAAGCCACGTGACGCAGTGAGAAATATAAACTTTTACACTCCTCCAAATGTGTTTCATTCTGGGTACTTAGGCAACAAGCTCCAATAACGATTGCTATATTTTTCCTTTCCATCATTATTTAATTGTTGAGGGTCTTCTGTTTCCAGGGTGAGAGGTTACAGTACCCTGGGCTTTATTTTGGTCCAAATCCACTGGGAAGGAATGGCTCAACCACACACTAGTTTTGGATTTCATACGCTACGCACAAAACATACATTCATGTTTCTTCTCATGATAGAAATATAAAAATATAAATCTCCATTTTGTTTACTTTTCTAAACCGTCAATTTTTACTCTTGGCAGAAAGCTTGAATATTTTTTATTTCAAGTTGTTGTTTGTTAAAGGACTCATTTTAAAGAATTGTATGTAAAACGTTTCATGAATTTGGAATCCTATGAAATGGAGTCTCCAGGATTATGTTTCATGTTTGCCCTCTTAAATGCATTTGGTTTAACATTTTTGTTCGCTGCTATGTTGCAGCATCTGTCAAGTTTAATATCTAATATAATTCCTGGCACATGAAGTGTCAAATAGACACAAGATACTTGGTAAACTAGTACAAGACACAAAAATATCAATGTTCCTTAGGGCAGAGACCCGTTAATCCTCCCGACTTGGTCCTTTGCATAAATTGATGGGTTAAGGTTAGGTTTAGGGTTAGGTTTAGGGTTAGGTTGGGGAAGGTTGGGAGGGTGAGGAGGGTGGGGAGGGTGAGGAGGGTGGGGAGGGTGGGGAAGGTGGGGAGGGTGAGGAGGGTGGGGAGGGTGGGGAAGGTGGGGAGGGTGGGGAGGGTGTGGAGGGTGAACCGACAGTTCACAGAGGCCAAGGCAGAATATAGATCTTGGAGGCTGAAGAGGAGGAGACAGGTCAGGCTTGGCGGGGCTAAAACTAAAGGTAATGTACAGCTCTGGAAAACATTAAGAGACCATCTGCACCTTTTTCTTTCCGATCCAAAAGTGGCCTTTTTTCCCCAGATCTGAATGTCAGGGACCTGTTCTCATGGCACCGGGGCTGATCTCACCATTTCCCCCACAAATGCTGTCACGGTAGACCTGAAAAAGTGGCCTCATCATTTAGTAAATGGATTTTACAGACCCCCAGTCTTCTCACTGTGATGATTATCACATTGATTCTACATTCCTCTGCCACTGGTCTGTAAGGTTGTAACGACAAATCCATAACCTGCTTAGGTTATCAGCCTCGTGCTACGTCTGCTTGTGTCCAACGTAACAGACGTGACATGGCTGGTCAGCTAGCGGTCGGTGCTGGGGGCATCGGTAACGCTGCTCGCTCGGAAACCTCAGCGTGGTTGTTTCCGATGTTCCACACGATGGTAACGAGGCTTTGTTGGTGATCACCGCGGACAGTGGTTTTGGCTGGTCAGAGCGAAGCTGGCACATCTACACGGATTGACATGATACATTTTTTCGTGTTGAGATGTTCCCCAAATACCAAATTAAACCCAGTTTTACAATGAGCCATCATCACAGCAGTTGTGGTGCAGGGTGAAATCACAGAGAGCCAGGACAAAGGTATATTACAATCTGTTGTGAAACTGTTGTTTGCCCTAAGCCGTTTGTTGGGCGTGAATACAACAAAAATACAACCGTCTCTCAGTGAATTAAACCACATGTTTCATCACAACACCAGAGATATGATGCATCATAGATGAAACTAGAGGAAACCTTTGCCTTTCTTGCCCCACAGAAGTGGAATAAGCTGCAAAATGAGCTCAGGCTTGAATGCCTTTAGCCCTTGGGATGGTATTTAAATTACCCATCTACAAATCTGTTTCGTCTTGTGGATTGTGTACAGGTCGGTACTGTCCATAATGCTTCTATTATGTAACAATGAGGCGTATGACATGCATCCTCAACTCTGGACCTTGTAACCAGTTCCACTTAATTTTTGCACCCCTCTAATCATGGAACTATTTATTCCCGGGACACCAGATGGATGCAATTAATGATGAGTTAGAACCGAAAAAAAGCCCTCTCCAGACCTTGTAGGGCAAGTGTTTAATACCCCTTAACATGAGCTTAAGCTCACTCTAAGGATCCTTGGAACGTCAACACCATCCTCCACTTTTCTGTTGTTGTTGTCCAAGACGATGCTAACAGTAAATGATCAAAAACACCAGAGTTAACATAGCTAACCCCCATTCAGTGCTACAACTAGTTGGTTCACAGTGCTTTGGAATGTGCTTGCTTGACACCGGAATACGAACACAGATTCAGATGTTTTTCTGTCAGCCTAGTTTGCCTTTGAAATTTATGGGATCAGTGTGACGCCAAAAACCAACCAGGTTTCCATTAACAAGGCCTTTGTGGACTTGGTGCGATTATTGTAAACATTCCATTTTGGTTTGAATGTGTAAAATTTTGTTCTTACAAGCCTAATCCCTAAGTATAATGAACATCATACCTCAGTTAGCCAGTCAATTTACATTTTGAAAGCAGAATGTTTTGATAACATGCTGCACTAATCTGGACATGAATTATATAGCGTTCAATTTCAGGCGACCCTTTTTGGCTGAACCCTTTTACCAGCAAAGATGGAAAATGTGTGGTGTGGTTCTACTACGTGAAGACTTTCGTCAGTTCAGACCACGAGGATTATTTATGAAAAACATTTCATTAGTAGAGGCCAATTAGATGCTGATGTCAGTCCTCCACGGCTGCTGGCAGCTATATGTCGTTCTCCATTTGGCCAGACCGAATTAACATGACATGTTTACAGACGAAGGGGCGCTGCTTCCCTCCCTTTGGTGACTTCTCCGGTAGAGCCACTTGCTAAATGACAGAAACGTAATGGACGCGCAGACAGTCGTGAGGGATTCTTTGTTTTACATTGCTTTTGGGGAGGCCTTGCTTCCCTTGGCAGTTTAAATGCGTGCCACGGCATCAGTGTCGAATCATGAATGATGGATCTTCTGTTTTTGCGGGTAAACCGCCAAAGGGGCAAATAAGTTGCTGACCAGGGGTATGTGTTCCCACTCGGTTTCATGGGAACAATTAGGTGGAGTTTCCACGTAAATACTATTTCAGCAGATTTTTAAAGCAGATTGTATTATCAAGGCTACAGACCAATATTCACCCTATGGACATAGCACATTGTTGTGTAACAGACGTTTCGTGAAAAATACGCAACACTTTTCGTCCTCTAATCTTGTGATGAATTCTGTTGTGTTTCTGGTCTACAGTAACATTAATGTATGCTACTATTTAAAGGCATATTCACATCCATATTCAATAGTATATCATGTATAAGGGAGTCTTGAGAACGAAATATAATTGTCTTTGCATGCTGAACCTTTATGCGTTATAAAGATATTTTGTTGGAAAGTGCAAAAGTCTAGAAGCCTATCGTGTTTTTAGTCACCACAAATGAATTAACATTCAAGACCCTGAATCTTTTTGAATGGTATGTTTTGGAGCTGATACCATTTGTATTGAATACTGCCAGAAAAAGTCCCGTGAACACCCAGGACCAAAAGAAAACAAATGATCACAGAAAGAAGAAGCCCTGTTTCCCATGCACCGACAAATGCTTTAACATGTCCTATCCCTCCAAAACACATACCTCCCTAAATATTAATCTCTAACTCACAACCTCCCCCAACCCCTTATTCCCTCCCTTCCCACCCCAGTAATGCGAAGACGGAAAAGGCCGGCACATTTACAATGCAACACGCAATATATCAGTGACACGTTTTCCAGATAGAAGAGAGTACAAATGCAGCCAGATTTTATAAAATGTTGACAATAACTTAGCATCTCAGTTTCTCTTTTGACAGTTTGCTGAGCCATAGTTTAGTCGATGGGATCTCACTATTTATCCAAAACTTAAAGATTATTATTTTGGGCAGAAATTTTCAACAAAATATATATTTTTGAGGCTTTGGTTCATCTGTTTAGATCCCTGCGAACTCCTAGGATCATCAGCAGTAGGTCCATGGAGGTCAGAGTGGACGGCCAACAACCGAGAGCCATATGGCAGAGGCAGATGCCATGGTGGAGAGTCCACTCTGCATTTGTCTCGTGAAGTAGAGGTGTCAGGGAAGACCCTGTGTAATTCGTTTTTGGAAATGTGTCATCTGTATAAAATCTTGGACTAGCCAATAAGTTGATTGAGCAGGCATGCATGAATTCCAAGGTTGTTCGCAATCTGTTTTCCTCGCCGATTTTGGCATGGCATCTGCGAAATACATTGACAGATTGTGGTGCTTCATATGTAAACAGGATTTGCTTGATTTGAAGCACATTTTAAGTACCCCGGTCAAACAGAGAAACTTTTTTCAAAGATCTCTAATCTGACAGTACTTCCATGAAGGACACTGTAAAATCTCAGCAAACCCCAGGTGGAAGAAGCCCTGTTTGTGTAGCCCCCCCCCCCCCGGTAAACCCCCTGTTTCCCGAGGTCCAAGGTAATGAAGGAGGGGTGTCTGGGTATTGTAGCAGAAATCCACACTAAATAAAATAGTTATGTTGATAATTGTAATTAATGAAACATTGTCTTACCTGGACCCAGGATTTCAGGCCCGAGAAAAGGGTTAATTGCTCTGTATAATTGGATTGTGATAATCAACAGACTGACCGGGAGAGATGGTCTCGGTGGCAGAACAACGTTGTGGCCAATCCCAATGCTCTCCTCTGTCCCAGTGTGATGTCAAGTTTCTGTATCGGCCACATTCTAGCAGGCCAATAGTTTGACATTCAAACCTCCCTTTACTAATTTACATTGCCATTTTAATCCCCAGGTTTTATTAAAGAACTTATGGCTTGAGCAATAACCTAATGTAGGTTAATTATTATCTAGAATGACTGAAAGATGTGTTTGAACTGAGAGGTGTCGTTGTATTTGATAACCTCACTCTATGCTGGACATTTGGCCTAAATTAATTAATTAACACAAAACATAATGTCATATTATATGTGCAATGAGTAGATATCATGGAACACATGATATCTAAAAATATTGGAAGTAGCCAAATCTAAATAAATTGGCAAACATTTTCACCACTTCTACTTTTCACTTTTCCCCATGTTTTTCTTTTATTATATATATATATATTTGTATATTATTCTCACTTTCCTGATATCCACTCAGTGGTTAAGACCCTGTTTAATAGCAGGCCACACCTTGCAGGCTTGGGTCAGTTGATGTCAAGATACTGACGGCTTCACTAGGTGGATGTGCGGCATTATCATCTGTCAGTTGCCTTGGCGGCATTGCGTCAAGCGCCAACAGCAGGACCGGTCTCGAGTGGTTAACCCACGCCCCTGTGGCTACCTCACTCGTGTCCTGAACTCGCTCGGGTGTCACTCTGTGCCGCTCCGGTCGGCTGGCTGCGGCAGTGATGTGTAATTGGTGTGTGGGTTACGGGTTTCTGCCTCGCGCCGCGCGGTGTAGCCGAGGGTCTACTGGACCTCGTCGCACCCACGTCTTTGGTGCTAGTTGGCTGGTGTCAGCGTAGCGAAGGCCTCCGGCCCTTGCCACAGTTCAGCCGAACAGTGCCTTCCCCCTCAAGCGTTGTGTGTGTGTGTATGCGTGTGACTATGTTGTCGTCGTTGTGGTACGAGTGCGTGACGACTCGGGGTATGGCTTATGCGCGGCTGTGTTTGCGTAGTATGGGTAACATTTCTGTTGTGGTGTGCTGTGACTTCACAGCCGAGGTTTCCCTCCTACCAGCCCACGAGGAAACACGGGGCTATATTTACTCCCCAGTGATGTAGAGACTGACGGGTTTCTACGTCAGATGCCTCCTACGTCATCCCTGTGTGTGTCATGTCTTACCACCACGTCTGCTGTTCGGGGTGATGTAGAGTTATAGAAGGAACTGGCGCATCGAATCGTCCGGAACGTTTTTGTTTTTGGGAGAAGGAAAAGTGTCCTCTACTCTCGGTGCTCTGCTCAGACAAACACACGCACGACACAGAACACACACAACACCAGTCAAGTGCAAAAAAAAAGGGTTTGCTTTGTTAGATTCTTGTTGCCATGAAAACATTAGCCCCGCAGTGCAATATATTGACGGGAATGTTGTTATTACCAGGGACAAATAAAAGCATGTGGGTCTTATTGTAAATAAATGTTTAGGCCAAACCCCGGGGGAGATAAACAGGTGTTTGAAGGATTAGAATGGAGATCGGATGTAGCAAATACCACTGCTTCTTGGCTGGCCATTAAATAATCACGGCCTTAATATACATAACGCACCCATGATAATCACCTATACTTGTAAAGGAAGTGTAGTTACCGTATATAGGCATGAGGAATAGTAGTGCCTACTTAAAACGGATTTATCTGTTAATGGCATAAACAATTCTGGATTTGCACACAAACCCAGGGCAGATGTAAATTATTGCTTTTAAACAGCAGCACAAGATGTTTAACCATAATGTTTGTACCAATATCTAAGATATACACTATGCCAGTTTGGCCTGTAACATATATATTTATATATCCCCGATGAATATGGTTAAAAAAGGTGTCTAGACGCGCTCTCGACCAATAACCTGTATTCCTCACCCAGGCAGTTAAATATATATATATATATATATATATTGGGACACAGTATTGTATATGGTATAGTAATAGTTGGTTTTGTGAAACCATTAGGCGCTAATGATCCTTACCATTCTTTGTTCGGGTTCTTTTAATGAGGGATATTTTTTAACGTTTGTATTTTTTCTCCTCCCAGTGGCTACCATTGGATCTTCTAAAACCTGACCTCATACGTGTGACCACGCCACGGTAAGAATTTTTTAGAACACCATCGTAGGAAGAAGCACGCTCGTCGACATGCCAACGAAGTGGGTGGGCACAATTCCCAAGTATAAGTATGGAAAACAACCTCATCTCGTCCTAACGTAACGGACTTCTACTTGAGACGGAGATGGAGACTCAAATGCGACCACAGCCAACAATGAAATTCTATGTGGTGAGTTGTCTATCTCCACTCTGTATAACCTTAGTGGACTTTGTTTTGCAATTTGACTTATCGTAACTATTGAAACAATGTTCAGTTGTATAAATTGAGATGCCGGGTGTGCGTTGCAAAGCACTTCTTCAGGTCTTCGCTGAGGAGACAAACCATTCTGTTTTGTGGCAAAATCATCTTTGACGATAAACAATACATTGGTCTATGATACATTTGCTGGTCACGATTTGATTAGAAAGACATTCGAAACTATTGGTTTAGAAAAACTATTCCAATTCCACTGTATAATTACCGTTACATTTGCCTTCTGTCCAATTTGGAATCCAATATTGTTTTTATTTTATTTGATACTTCTCTTCAATGTGAGTTTATCATAAATGTCTTACCCCTCATTGGCTGGCATTGTTAATAGATTTGGTTTCACGGTGCCTAAATATAAACGAGCTACAATATTTGTAAACCACATGACCATTCACACATGTATTCACACTGTATTGTACCTTAGTAACCCCTTTACGTCTGTGTGAGGAGGTTACGTTCTAGTTGGTGACAGGATTTTGCAGGATGGTTCCATCCATACATGCTTGTTCAGTTCTCCTAAACCAGTAAAGAAATAAACCGTGACTTGCTGTAGTGTAAACACTATTAGAGTAATTCCGTTAGGATGTGCAGTCGTTGTTTTGTGACCAGTAAAACCACGGTTTTATCAGTCAAGATCCCGTCAGATAGGGACGATGATGCTGTGAGAACGAATCACGGGGATCCCGGTGTTCTTGCGCTGGTGATCTCGTGCCATGAGGATGTTTGTTTCACCATATTCTGTAAAGGCGTAACTTGTGCAATACCCTGCTACGTCTGAATTCGTTCCCTTGTTATGCTAATTAAAACAGTTGTTTTCTTTGGTGTATTTTGCATGCTCAACTTCCCACCTTGCCGTGGTTTGCATGTCCATGCCGAGATCCTTATCAATCCTTTTGTTTTCATCAAGGTCCTCTTTACCCCTGAGCATCGGATGACTGCTCTTTTTCATTTTTCCAAGTCAAATAAACTAAAATATGACCCAGGTGAGGACCTAAAGGAAAATAGCTCTATTTCACAGCAATGTTTTATTCATATAAAGTGTAGGCTAATGTTTGTATGGGGATGTGATAAGCTGACTCGCCGCCTGTGTAAATGAACGCAGGTGATATTAATCTCTCAGAGGAGCTGCGGGGAGCCGTTCCTCTGTTTGGTCGGGGACCTGGAATGTTATCATTGAACTCTTTATCTTTCCGCGCCGCGCGCGGTGTCGTCCGTTACAAACAACTTCCCCAAAATCCACACGTGAGGTGTGTGTGTGTGTGTGTGTGAGTGAAGGGTGGGCGAGAAGGTCAGGCTGTGGCGCGCCGCCTTCCCTAATAAACATACTTTGTTTATTTAATTTTCAAATGCTGAGGCTTTACGTACACACACACACTTGCAAACAATATTACGACTGTCCTCAACCACACAAATACTATGCAACGTTTACGCAGAAAGGATCTACGTCATTCTCTGAAGGGAAGCTTCCTTACAGCCACTATATCTTGCTCATTTCCATGAGCAGTGGTAGTGCTGGACTCGTTTGATAGTGTTCTTTCTGCCACGATAACACAATATGTGGGACACAACCATATTAAAACAAAAGTAATAACATGGTTAATTGCAATAAAAAAAAAACAGTGGCTATCTTGATGGTGTCATGCAAAATCTCACAAAGAACATGTTCCTATTCATATTCCCTGTCACGTGTTTCTTAGGCTTAAACATCCTCACTTTAGTGTAGGCTTAGTGAATATGTCGGTTACTAAACAGAATACAAAGAATACACTTCACTCAGGGCTTTCTATTTTAAAAGTAGGCCTATGCAGCTTTTAAAAAAAATGCTTAAACACATCTTTCAGCAGAAATTCACATAATCATCATTAAAACCCTTAAAGGTCTAAGGCCTTCTTGGGATGACCGAAATCCGCCTGCACTTTCTTGACCTTTTGACTTCTCAGGAGGTCATCCTTTATATTAGAATTCTGTCCTATATATTGTGGATTCTCCAAACTCTTAACTAGAAGGAGAATGAATAGATAACGTTGTTTGAGAAGTGAGTATATTGAGTATATTGGACAAAATGTGTGAAGAGAATATAAAATGTTTACATGTAATTGTTTTTTCGAGAAGCACATAGTATCCTCCAACAGGTAGGGCTTTTTATTTCTAAGTTGTTTTATCCCCTGGGGTTCAAAACAAATCTAAGTTGTTTATTATATGAGCATATAACATAGTAAACGTAAAAAACACACTCAGATTTGATTCTGATCAGATTAACCTCAGATATAATGTTGAGTTTTTTTAATGAAATCATGAAATACAGTGTTTTTGTGGTGAAGATTTGGAAGGCTTCTACTTTACAGAAATACATAAACTATATGTAATTCTTTGCATCAGACTGTCCCCTACAACGTGGAAAAACTGTAGGGTTCCATAATTAGTAATTCCAAAGATATGAATAGAAAAGTAACAGGTGCACTTTTCAACGCAATATTGCATCTAACGGCCTTTAAGGTTTTTTGGTCAAGATTTGAAAGGTTTCGACTGCACTAAAATACACAAACTACATGTAATTATTTGCAGCAGACTGTCCCCTACAACTTGGAAAAAACTGTAAGCTTCCATAATTAATAATTCCGGAGGTATAAATAGAAATAACACAGTTTTGTTTTTATGTTAGTGTTTTTGTGGTTGAGTTTTGTAATGCTTCTACTTTATAGAAAAACACAATACGGAATTCTTTTCAGAAGACTGTCCACTACAACTTGATGAAAACCATAGGCTTCTATCTTTAGGCCCTTTAAGACAACATCACACAATCATCATTAATATCACATAATCATTAACATCACAATCATTAACATCACGAGCATTAACATTACATTATTATCATTAATATGACATCACCATCTTTAACACCACATCATAATTAACATCACATCACCATAATTAAATTCACAATCATTAACATCACGAGCATTAACATTACATTATTATCATTCATATGACATCACCATCATTAACATCACATTATCATTATCATTACATCATCATTATCATTACATCATCATTAACATCACATCACCATCATTAACATCACATCACCATCATTATCATCACATCACCATCATTAACATCACATCATCAACATCACATCAACATCATTAATCTTACATCAAAATCACATCATCATTACCATCATTATTAACATCACATCATCATTAACATCACATTATCAACATCACATCATCATTAACATCTTCCTAGAGATGCATGGACAATCAAAAGAGGAAGGACCGATGATCCTTTCTCTTCCTTATGTTCAAAAGCCTGATGGCAGTAGGGTTGAAGGAATGTTTGTTTCTGTTGGTCTTACCAGTGGGGACTGTTATCCTCGAGTGCAAGACCTGAATGTCATGGTGATGTTGGGGCCTCGGTGGTCAGAGGATGGATTCTGCCTTCCACAACACACAGAAATCAGAGCCTTTGGAAGATTGCCCAGTGGAAGATGCTCAGTCACTGTACTCATACTCTCCAAGCATTACACTGTGTACTGAAGTATAAATCTCTACTAGTGTGCTTAAGTTTTGTGTTTTAATGTTTTGGCAACAATTTGGTTCACAGTCAGTTTAGTTAAGGGCTGAAGGATCGATCCATCTGTGTCTCAGTGCTCTAATTGAGGTGTTTGACCGTCAGTTTAGTTAAAGATGGATTCTGTGATTTCTGGCAACTAGTTGTAAGAGTGATGCTTTCGAAGCAGAAGCACCATGTCTACTATGTCGTGTGTGTGCCTATTTTTGCCCTGTGTCATCACATCCATACACTTTTAAACTTGGAGTTTTATGGCTAACTGAGGAATGATGAAAGAGTTTCTACTTATAGGTCATCCACACATAAACAACCTATTACACATCCCGACCAATATAGGAGGTTTAAAAAAAGACTTGCCAGAGGTCATCTTTAAAGGCCGAGGGCGGGACCAGCCTGAGCCTGAGGCTTCTAATTTGAGTTTTTTACACTCCGTTTTGTTAGAGGCTGTGGGCTGGCTGAAGAGCTGGAATTCCCGCACAGATCACCTGCTCAGCAGGACTTCCTCCATCCAGCCGCGCTGCAGGGCCACAGGTCTGGTCCAAGGGGCCATTTGGGGTTCAGCTGCAGGGCCACAGGTCTGGTCCAAGAGACATTTGGGGTTCAGCTGCAGGCCACAGGTCTGGTCCAAGGGGCCATTTGGGGTTCAGCTGCAGGGCCACAGGTCTGGTCCAAGAGACATTTGGGGTTCAGCTGCAGGCCACAGGTCTGGTCCAAGGGGCCATTTGGGGTTCAGCTGCAGGGCCACAGGTCTGGT
>JACXGK010010570.1:0-17688 GCA_016801125.1 Novumbra hubbsi | reverse complement strand
ACATAAACAACACCTGTATTAATGGGCATGGAGACATAAACAACACCTGTATTAATGGGCATGGAGACATAAACAACACCTGTATTAATGGGCATGGAGACATAAACAACACCTGTATTAATGGGCATGGAGACATAAACAACATCTGTATTATTGGGCATGGAGACATAAACAACACCTGTATTATTGGGCATGGAGACATAAACAACAACTGTATTAATGGGCCTGGAGACATAAAAAACACCTGTATTAATGGGCATGGAGACATAAACAGCACCTGTATTATTGGGTATGGAGACATATAAAACACCTGTATTAATGGGCATGGAGACATAAAAAACGAATTCACAATAATAATAGAAATGTGCCTAAAAACTGTATAATACAGAGAAAATCTTTCCTACTGTCATGTCCTGGCTGGGGCCCCTAGCCTTCTCTATGACTTGGGGCTCACAGTCAGGACATGACACACAGAGAGGCCTCTAGCCATCTCTGTGGCACTGTGGGCTCCCCAGTCAGAGCAGCTGTGATCAGTTGTCTCTGATTGGAGAGCCTATTTAGTTTAGGGTTTTTCCACGCTCGGGTGTAGTTTATTATTTGTGTTAGTCGCAACGTTCACGTTTTGTTTCACTTATTATTCCCGTGGATACGATACACGTTTCTTGTAAGTTAGTTTAGTTCTGTTTGCTGCTTGTTACAGCTCTTTTACTTTTACGTTTACAGTCCGTGTTAGTTTGCGTTTTGTTTGTGGGAATAAATTCACCTTTTACTTTGAACAATGTCTGCATTTGGTTTTGCCTCACACTATGGATGTGACACCTACATTAAACTCATTTGATTCTGAGGCACTAACACAACAACAAAAGGTAAGAAGGGAAAAGACCAGGGGTATTCAATTAAAATGTTTAGAGGTCCAGCTAGACCAAATTTCCTCAAGCAAAGGTTTGGAACATCATGCCGTATTTGTGTTATGATTGCGTGCCATACATATTGAAGTAGTCTAGTAGTTGTATGAATGTAGTAAACAACGGACTCAACGGAATAAAATAGTGTAGAATTCAATAATATTTAAAGAAAATCTTTTCTCATTTGCGTAATCACCACGGAACATATGAAAACATATTGTTTTTGAACTACCCGTGGGAATGAACAAATAAGAGTCAGTCCACATTAAAAGCTTTGTTTTCGCACTCTGCTTTTTTCTTTTAAGAGCACGCCATTTGAAAGAACTTTTAATAATGTAGTACTCTGACTATTAGGCTACCTTTCGTTTATCTTCCGTTTGTGTCTGGGTGGGTATCACTCGAATTTGAGGCCAGTGCACAAATTTGATTGGCTGAGTAGCTTCAAGTTGGGTGATATAGAAGGCATATGCGATTGGTCTGAGTTTACTGGGCGCTAAACCAGTGCTGTAAAGGCTACAAACGTTGTGCAGGTTACAATGGAAACATTCTCAATAATGTATCGATTTTCATGTCCTGGTCCGGATAGGACACCGCCTCGGTCCGGACCCGGACCGCGGTCCGCCAATTAGTGACCCCTGGTAAAGACTTACACATCAGAAGAGAATGGCCGTTAATGTAGTCTCAAGGTAATTATCTGTCTTAATCTCCGCTTCACTTGTGCATATCTAAAAACATATCTGAAAACTGTAGGTCTGTGGCCTTTGACATTAAACAAAACAATATATCCATGTTGACAGCTCCTCCTGTTGGTTCTCTCGGAGTAGGGCAGTAACCTTTATTAAGTCTTTGTTAAGTGTCAGTTAACTGCATCAAGCTATACATTCTCTCACCTCAAAGAACAATGATCTGTTGACTGGTTGAGTGTCTTACAGATTGTGTGTCTGACATCGTCCATGTATATCAATTCTGCTTGAGCAGCTCGCCATATACTGGAGCGCCCCCTAGTGGTGTCCCTAGAACTCACTGCCCGGATAGAGAACACAACACACAGAACAAAAACCCACTGTATAGCCACAGACAACATGGTAGCCAACATAAAGTCATCTAAAGTGTTAACTGTTAGGGAGTGTGATGGAGTCAATTGGACACAAGTTCCATACAAACTGTGTTGAGTGACGCGACACACATGAACACTGTCGGGTACTTCACTTCTTAGAGAGCAGTGTGTACAGAGGGTGGGGTGGTAAAACACACTTGTCGTATGCTATAACTGGTTTGACTAGGTTGGGATCTTTCAAAACTGCCATAGCAATGTTAACCAAGTTGTGTTTGTTTACATTATTTCCTCCTGATCCTGGTAAAGTTGTATGTTTTTACACAGCACCGAAGAACCCCATCTGAGATAATTTGACAAGCAGAAAAGCTTTAATACTTCAAGGAAGGTTTGATAAAATTTTGCCCAAATCCGGGCCAAGGTTCTTGTCAGCTATGACACACGCCTTCTCACACAAGTGGGCTGGAAATGTTTCCTACATACAGTTGGTGCTTGCAGTATTCCCAGTTTCCAATGGACTGCAGATAATAATTCACAAAACCCAGCACCGTACTGGACCCCAGATGAATGCACTACAGATACAAACGGCAGGACAGCCAAAAACACATGTCTAGTCTAGAACGTTCCATAAGCCTACGATAATAACCTTCTATATCAACTAGATCTACTTAGTTTTGAGTTAAGGTCTGCTCTTGCAGAATAATATAATAATATACATCCACAGAAAAACTGGGATTGTATTTCCATTGGGTATGTAATGGGTTGTAACCGATCGTGAAACCCCTGCTATTTTTTCCTCCCCTCAGTTTGTTAGTGGTGCCTTTTTCCAAATGTATAGCCAGACTCATGGGGGTGTTAGCAAAAACAGTGGGACAGGGTGACTAGCTGTGGGAAAGTGTGGGACTAATGGATAGTCCTATAAAAAATTTGGACACCCAAAGAAATATTTAATTCTATTTTAAGAAATATGGACATATCATATTTGATCTTATTTAAAACAATATCTACACAGCGGGGAGAACAAGTATTTGAGACACTGCTGATTGCACAGGTTTTACTACTTCTACAAAGCATGTAGAGGTCTGTAATTTATATCATACGTACACTTCAACTGCAAGAGACGGAATTTAAAACAAAAATCCAGAAAATCATTTTTTAAGTAATTAATTTGCATTTTATTGCATGACATTAGTAAACACCATAAAATTAAATCGTATCCATGATATCATTTATTTAACAAAATATTTACAAAGATTCCATTTCCTACTGAGGACAAAGTTAGGACACCCTATGCTCTAATAGCTGGTATTGCCCCCTTTGGCTGAAATGACCTCTATAAGACGTTTCCAATAACTGTCTACCAGTCTCTGACATCAACTGGGAGAAAGTTATTCCCACTTCTCCATGCTGAATGTTTTCAGCTGTGTGATGTTTGAGAGGTTTCTTGCATGCACAGCCCGTTTCAAATCACCCAACAGCATCTCAAGAGGATTAAGATCCGGGCATTGCCATTCCAGAATTCTCAATTTCTTTATTTTGAGCCTATTTGTTACCAGATAACATACAAACCTAGCAATTACGTTCAATGTAAATTCATAGCTCTTGTTTAACAGGCAACACATAGCCCACAACATTTACAGACAAACACACAATAAACTACACTGCCCAATTTTCTTAAATCACACATCGGGTCTCAATGGAGTAAATACATTAAAGACACAAATCTTGACTGTACATTGTGTTTTTTGTTGAGAATCAAATGACATAACAACGGTCAATGGAAACCAAAATACCCAACTGATTGAGGGCTGGATTCAAGAACACCAGAAATCAAAGTTAACAGTTGAAATCAAAGTCTGTTCCAACTTGATGTGACTCTGTATTGTTTATGGCCACACGTGCCTGTATGCACTCCTGACAACATCTGGGCATGCTCGTGAGAAGACAGCGCATGGTGTCCTGGGGGAAATCTCCTTTGATCAGGGCATCAGTGAGTTCCTGGACAGTCTGTGGCGCTACTAGGCTGCAATGGTTGCACCGATACATAACGTCACAGAAGTACTCAATTAGAATCAGATCTGGTGAACGTGAGGGCCAGTCATTGGCATCAGTGCTTTTGTCATTCAGGAATTGGCTAGATACTATGGCCACATGAGGCCAAGCATTGTCTTGCACCCGGAGGGACCCAGGGCCCACTGCACCAGCGGAATGCATGACGATGGGTCTAAGAATGTTTCTCGGTACCTAGCAGCTGTCAGGGTACCGTTTGCTAGCACGTAAAGGTCTACACAACCCTCTAAGTATATGCCTCCCAGACCATCAACGACCCACCGCCAAACTGGTCATGCTGGATGATGTTGCAGGTAACATAACGTTCACCATCAGTTCGGCATCTCCAGACTCTTTCACATCCATCATGTGCTCAGTGTGAACCTGTTCTCTCATCTGTGAAGAGAACGGGGCGCCAATGGCGAACCTGCTAATTCTGGTGTTTTCTGGCAAAAGCCAATCAAAACATTCACACCAGAGCCCGCTGGAGGTCATTTTGAAGGGCTCTGGCAGTGCTTCTATTCCTCCTCGTACAAAGGAGCAGATACAGGTCTTGCTGCTGCACTTCTATGTCCCTGTCCAGCGCTCCTCGTGGAATGGACCATCTCCTAGGATCTCCTCCATGTTCTTGAGACTGTACTGGGAGACACAGCAAACCTTCTTGTGATGACATGTATGGATGCACCATCCTGGAGGAGCTGGACTACCTGTGAAACCTGAATGGAATGCAGGTACCACACATGATACCAGTAGTGACAAGGACACTAGCAAAACTAGAGAAGAATCATTTAGGATAAATAAGGATAGAACAATTGTCTGTGGCCACCACCTGCGAAACCACTCCTTCTTAGGGGGTTGTCTGGCTGTTGCCTCTCCAGTGTGCCTGTTGTCATTTTAATTTGCACCAAACCAAGTGACATTGATTAATAATCGCTTAGGCTTCCATACTGGACAGATTTATATCCATGAAATGTTATTGACTGGGTGATAAATTGTGATGATTGTGTTTTCTTATTTTTTTAAAGCTATAACAACTAAATCTGGAATAAATGTGATGCTAGTGCAGTTCGCAACAGGCTCAGTGGACCGGATGTAGAGCAGGATATTGGCGGAACAAGTCGCAAGCATATTGCTGACACAAACTGGAAGACATTATTAAATTGTGAACATTGTGAAAATATTTTTCATAGTCTTTATTCATATTAAAATGAAGATTTAGAGTGAAGGGTCTGATGAACCACAAGTGGACTCTGTGAATCACAACAGAAATGTCAGAAAACCAACATACAGTGGGGCAGAAAAGTATTTAGTCAGCCACCAATTGTTCAAGTTCTCCCACTGAAAAAGATGAGAGGCTTGTCATTTTCATCATATGTACACTTCAACTATGACAGACAAAATGAGAAAAGAAATCCATAAAATCACATTGTAGGATTTTTAATGAATTTAATTGCAAATTATCTTGGAAAATAGGTATTTGGTCAATAACAAAAGTTTATCTCAATACTTTGTTGTATACTCTTTGTTGGCAATGACGAAGGTCAAACGTTTTCTGTAAGTCCTCACAAGGTTGTCACACACTGTTGCTGGTATTTTGTCCCATTCCTCCATGCAGATCTCCTCTAGGGCAGTGATGTTTTGGGGCTGTTGCTGGGCAACACAGACTTTCAACTCCCTCCAAAGATTTTCTATGGGGTTGAGATCTGGAGACTGGCTAGGCCACTCCAGGACCCTGAAATGCTTCTTACAAAGCCACTCCTTCGTTGCCCGGGCTGTGTGTTTGGGATCATTGTTATGCTGAAAGACCCAGCCACGTTTCATCTTCAATGCCCTAGCTGATGGAAGGAGGTTTTCACTCAAAATCTCACGATACATGGCCCCATTCATTCTGTCCTTTACACAGATCAGTCGTCCTGGTCCCTTTGCAAAAAAACCGCCCCAAAGCATGATGTTTCCACCCCCATGCTTCACAGTAGGTATGGTTTTCTTTGGATGCAACTCGGCATTCTTTGTCCTCCAAACACGACGAGTTGAGTTTTTACCAAAAGTTCTATTTTGGTTTCATCTGACCATATGACATTCTCCCAATCTTCTTCTGGATCATCCAAATGCTCTCTAGCGAACTTCAGACGGGCCTGGACATGTACTGGCTTCAGCAGGGGGACACGTCTGGCACTGCAGGACGTGCAGCGTAGTGTGTTACTGATGGTAGGCTCTGTAACTTTGGTCCCAGCTCTCTGCAGGTCATTCACTAGGTCCCCCCGTGTGGTTCTGGGATTTTTGCTCACCGTTCTTGTAATCAATTTGACCCCACGGGGTGAGATCTTGCGTGGTGTTTTGTTTCTGGTGTCCTTTGACAGCTCTTTGGTCTTGGCCATAGTGGAGTTTGGAGTGTGACTGTTTGAGGTTGTGGACAGGTGTCTTTTATACTGATACCAAGTTCAAACAGGTGCCATTAATACAGGTAACAAGTGGAGGACAGAGGAGCCTCTTAAAGGAGAAGTTACAGGTCTGTGAGAGCCAGAAATCTTGCTTGTTTGTAGGTGACCAAATACTTACTTTCCACCATAATTTGTAAGTAAATTCATAAAAAATCCTACAATGTGATTGTCTGAATTTTTGAAAATTACAGGCCTATCATCTTTTTCAGTGGGAGAATTTGCAAAATTGGTGGCTGACTAAAATCTTTTTGCCCCACTGTATGTGTTGTTACCATTATGGTTCAACAGAAGTGCTCATAGTGTTTTGACCGTGCGCATATGAAATATAACATTATTATCAGTGATGAAAGCTTTGAGGCCTAACCAGAAGAAACAGAAGCCCATTCTCCACCGATGTCCTAATATGGACACCGTAGCCCCCAGGCGGCCCATTCTCCACTGATGTCCTAATATGGGCACCGTAGCCCCCAGGCTGCCTATTCTCTACTGATGTCCTAATATGGACACCGTAGCCCCAGGCTGCCCATTCTCTTCTGATGTAAATTACAAGACTAATTCAAACAGATTGTTTGGAGTCAGTTTGAACAGTAAATTTTCCTGAAGGTACTAATGATGCGTGTGCGTGAGCGTGCAAGAAATACATTAAATACATTTACCCTTACATAACATTACATAAAAAGTAGATAAGAAACAAAATGACTGTGTTTTATCGTAGTCTCTCCCAAGTAATATCTCACATACTTTAATGGCATCAGCCCTACACATTAAATGGGCTGTTGGTCAGCAGAAGGAATGTACAGGGATAAACACGGTCTTCAGTCTCCTCCATGATTCCATCCAGGTTGTGCCATTTCCAGTGTAGGGACTGGTCCAGGTGACAGATAAAAGGTAGCAAGAGACACCCACAGGGAGTTGTATGTGTATAGGCATAAGAGGTCAAAGGTCACACCGGCACAAGCAAAAAGGCTGTTTATTAGTCACCGTCTGGGTCATACCTCCTCTGCTGGGACTCCAGCCCTACTGCACAACAGGGTCCTATTCATACATTCTAGAACGTTGTGCAACAGAAAATAACTTTCTGATTTATCAAATCTAGTGAATCCAATCAGGTTCTTTCCCTGTTTTTGTGCCAAATGAACACCACCCTGGTCAAAAATACTCCAGAACATACCTACAAACATACTAAAAACACATACTGTTCTGCGTCAGTACAAAATTGCACACAAATAAATACATACAGACTTGGCTAGAAAGAACACACTGGGCTACTCATTTCACTAAGCACAACCTCAGACACGCTTAAGCAGTCAGAGTGGAAGAAGTCTTTTTTACACCACGGAAATACATAAATACATAATTTTCTATATCATCCTCCTATGTTTTATATTAGAACATCTGAAGTGCGTTATTTCCATTTCATGTCCTGTACACTCTGTGAACTCACCCAACACCTCCATGTGTTAAGGACAAGTGAACAGTGACGAACATTCATTCTCAACCTCCGACTTTCTCTCTAAACACCTTCATTTCATTGCACACTTCCAAATAATAGTTCCATCCCGTGGAACACAACCATGCAACAGTGTCAAAGACAACGCCTTCACCAATCAGTCAGTATCTAGTTTTACATAACATGCAGCACTACGTGTTGGGCAGGAGCGACTTGCGACAAGCCACTTGTTAAGTCACAGACAAAAATGCTGAATTAATTCGCACAACACACATGCTCACCTTTCACTTCCTGACCCACACAGTACCAGCATTTCCGTTCCAAACTAGTAATCCGCCATAACTCATGATAGTATCTATTAAAAGGTTCATATTATTACATGTGGTTCCGGGGCTTCCCCTCTCAGCGTTTGTGTGTGGTAAACATTGGCCTACAAGGAGAAATGCATGACCACGTCCGGTGAAGACCGGAATGCCTACTTCATCTTAAGTCACTATCGCGTCAACTCTCCATTAAAGGGTATAAAACCCCCCCTGGGAGAAGTCTGTAAAAAAAATGGCCCAGATTTCTTCTTAAAAACGCTCCAGTGTCTTGTAACATTTCTTGGCAGCATCAGAGCAAAACAAAGACATTGAGGTTGAACGTCGAAGTCAGGCAAACTTGGTTGGCGTGGTCCCATTAACATCAACGGTCCTCCACATTCAGCCCTTCTCCGTCCACCTTCCATCCTGGTGTCTTGGACCAGGAGTCCGTTGCCTTTCTGTGGAATGTCGAGAAGATTCCTGGCACACTGACATCCCCTGTACGACTGTGGATTTAGGTATGTTTTTTCTCCTCAAGGCCACGTTAGGAACACATGGAAATACCACAACAGAGCAGAAGAGATTCCTTATTCTACAAGTCAGCTTTGTATGTTCGTTCTCCATAGCATACGTTTCCATGTAAATGTTCCAAAACTGTGTGCTAAGCTGACACCGCCACTGGTCTCAAGTAACTGTCTTCTCATTGTACCAGCAGGACATTTCTCCACACCTACAGGGCGGGACAGAGGAAACATGACAATGACCTGATTCTTTGGAGAACTTGCATGAGGGACAGTCCATCTATCCAATGCCGTGGGTGGCCAGTGTTACCTAGGATGAGACAAACTGGCTAGTAGGCATATCAGCAGCCGTAATATCTCCAAAGTGGCACGGTGTGTTAAAATAAAACACAACAAACAAAACGTTAGCAGAAAACATGACTGTTATGTAGAAAAGTCTGCATATGGACTGAGTTCCAAACGAGACAGCTTTAGCCAGTCAAAGAACTGGTGTGTGTGTCTCACCTCTCTCTCAGGGGCAGCGTGGGGTGTGTGTTAAGAAACGAGAGCTGCTGTTCCAGACTACACACACGGAAAGCCAGGTAGCAGGAGGACATGATCAGAAGAATGATGCTGAAGGGGACAGGGAACAGTAACTCAACCTCACACCTGAAGGACAGCCCACTAACACACACATGCATACTCAAATTTGGTTTGGTTTAGTGAACTTTCCCCGCGCTACACTTTTGAAATGAATAATCAAAGCTTAAATTTGTTCGAATTAGCTACATAAAATCCCCAAATGTGTAGCACTGGTGAAAGTTGAAGAAGCTCTGTCCTAATGAACACTGTCAGATATATGAAAGACTATGGATTATTACATCAATGACATACCTTAGACAGCCGTTCCAAATATGCCCCAAACATTTAATATTTACTTAACAGTTATGACCAGCAGGTGGTGCTATAACTGTAAAGAAGAATATTGATGGCATTGTCTTGATTTCATCTGTGTTTTGAAAGGGAGGAAGCTGATGTAATTGAGATTCATCCTAACACTTAAGCAACACTACACATCACGGTGTCTAAGTGCCGCTAACGTAATGTTCTACTGAAGGCAAAATCAGCTCTTTTCTTAGGTGCTATTGACAATCGAGCTTTTCTTCAGATTGGACATTGCTACTCAACAACATACAATGCGAGCAGTATGGCCACTTTCATTGATTTTAAAAGATTTGCTAAAGGCAAAGCCGGACGCCCCAAGTGGCTTTAGTGTGGTGAAGCCTGAAGTGTGCAGTAACAGAACAGGACCCCAGTTCTGTGGCATATGAATGCGGTTTGGCCAATCCAGATCTGTTCCTAACCCAGTACTTACAGCAGGATGAAAAACTTCAGTAGCTGATACTCCATTTGGCCAAGCTCTGGTACTGGCTCTGTCAGATGAATCTTCTCTGTCTCTAGACCCCGGTCTGCACACAACAGAGCACAATGTGTTAGCATTGAGCTATCCTCTCCCTATAAACAACACAACAGAAAAGTATGTGTTAGGGTTAGCATTAAGCTAGCCTTTCTCTATAAATAACACAGTGCAGAATGTTTTAGCATTAAGCAAACCTATCTGTATATTCTACACAACAAAGGCGCGATGGTAGATCTCAGCTCACATTTTGAATGAAAAAGTGATCTTGGGCTTCAAAAGTTTCGTGACCACTGCACTACAGTCAACACAGCACTGGGTAAGTGTTTGGCTAACAGCTTACAAAGGCATCTCCACTGTCTATCTCCTGACCACAATGTAGATGGAGAAAAACTTGAAACCAGGAGAGACACTTTAATACAGATGATCTACTAACAACAATCTGTAATATTCTCAGAGAATGTACAGTGAATCCCATACCAATGCCTATCCATCAAGCCCTTGCTCAAAATACGTTTCATGATCACGTGGTGCTGACAACTAATTGACAGATACTGCACACTCACTAGAAGGGTTTTCCAGAGGGTCTAGTCAGCATCTTCAGCTTTGGGACACTTCTGGGAAATATTTCTGGAATATGAGCACCTCCTGTAATTCTATAAATAGTTGCCCTAAAGTGAACTGAGTTCATTCAATTGAAGAATAGTAAGGGGGTAAAAATGACAAACTTGAGCTTATAGAAAAATCAACAGAGTTCAGGTAATTCGTCAGAAAGGTTATGTAGCTCAGCTTAGTAAATTAGTAGCCATAGATCTCTACTCTTCGGGTTTGAGAGCAAATAGGGTGAGACTTATGCCAAGAAGCCAAATTCAATGACCACATTAGCAAACAGCTTGTGTGTGGAAATAGGAAAAGATGTCAACCAATTGGCTAATAGTCCTCTTTCATGCCAAGCACACTCCGTTTCTCAGGAATCACTCATTCAGGCATAGAAAACCCAGACAGAGCCTCCCAGTTTGGCTGTTCTGGACAGCTTGTCATTGCCTGTATAGCCACGATACATTTCTTGGTCAGACAACCAGTCAATCATTCACCCATGCAAGTTACAATTGAACTAGGTCTGTTCCAAGACGCCGCTGTGTGTCTAAAAGAGAATCCTGTCTTACCCAATAAATGACTACCTGTTGACCCCATGGCGATAAAGCAGTGCTGACCTTTGATCTTACTCTTGAGTATTAGCGGAACCTCGGTGGGAAGGAAAGGTGTGTCCACTGCACTCAGGCTGCTGGTGGAGTTACCCAGGAGGTCCGGGAGAGAAGTGGAAGAAGGAATGGACGGCTTCCTTCTCCATTTCAACACAGGAGGGAAGTCATTGACCACTGGGAACTCATCCTAAACAAGGAGGGAGGAATGGAGGAGAGCAAAAGCGGTAGATGAACTTGAGAAGGGAGGGGAACAATTTGCTTAAAGTGTGTTGGTTTTGGATCACCTAAAAACATCCTATTTGGGATTGGCCAGACAGGAGCCAAACCTCTTTTTTCCCAGACCATGCGTAAAAAAGGACAGGTAATTCTGCGAGATGTCTATGTAGGTATCTGGAGGTTGTGGTCCCTTTAAAAGCTAACCTAATTGAGTGGGAAAGTATTGCTTCTAAGCTCTAAAAGCTAGTTCACAGTCACCTGAGGTAAATATCTGCATGCTAAGCTTCTTAATTCATGATGCTTTAAATTCATAATAACATCAACAACCACAAACAAAAACAGCTGAAAAGACACCAGCTTGTGGACCTTAGCTTATTCAATAGAGGACTTCCAGTTGACAGGGTAGACTAGAAACTCTCCAAGCTTAAAGAAACCCATGTTTTACAATGGGGTTGAGTGTTCACCAGTTTTGGCAGGATGCATCTTCCAAGGCACATAGAGTTACGTTTTAGTCAAAAACTGCAACACCCAAAATGGCGCAAATCTAAACACATTTGTTTGCAGATATCTAAATAGATTTGTTGCTATTGGTTGTTTGTATTCATCGTTATACCATATTGTAAAACAAGATGTTGAGTTGGCCTAAGCTGCCAGAAGCGTAATTCAGTATATATATAATTTGCATTTTTTTACAGTCAGATGGTTTGGTAGGAAGATATTCAAAACATTAACAAAGACCAAATTCTCTGCTTCCACAGTGCTAACTCTACACTACATTACCTCTTTTCTCAACTCCACACACTCAGGGATCCAGTAAAGTGTCAGGTCCAAAAGAAGGTCATTGGCAGTGGGTCAACAAACAGTAGCAGATGGATCTACATTGTGTCAACAGTTGTGCAAATTGGGGCTGGTTGCCCAACAACCTTATCGCCCTTTCATCAGGTGTTGGGAAAAGAGAAAAAACACTGTCTCCCAGGATACAAACCGTCCGATACCACCCCCATAGTGTTCCTTAAGACATCCCGTTTGTGTGGTGTCCTGGCTGGGCTTACCATGGACAGTGAGCTGGGCTCTTCCAGGTACTGCTTCAGACTAAGGCTTTTCTTCCCATTCACCTAGGGGGGAATAGGTTTCATTGTAACTATAGTATTGGTTTTCTATAATGGAACTACAATACAATAGTAAAGATATTTGCTCAGACAGAATGACAGACCTGGTCCTATCAACAATGGAATCTCATCAAGATGGAACAATAAACCAAACGTTGCATATTTCTGACATTGTTACAATAAATATCTTGATATCAAATCTGATTCTGAAGTCCGGGAGGCCTCAGAGTCTTATGGCTGCTCTATAGAACATACGGTCATCCATGGCTGAGGTAGGAGAAACTGTGCATACTGCAACAATGGCAGAGGGTTTCCCAAAGGTGGGAGAAAAAGCCTCCAGTACACAAAAGACTTCAGACTGGGTGGAAAATGTATCTTTTAAAACAACACTGACCCAGAGCATACAGCCAAGACAAAAAGTAACTCTTGGACAATGTCTGCGAATGTCCTTGAGAGGCCCAGTAGAGACATACCCAAATAGACACAGTAATTACTGCCAAATGTGCCTCCACCAAATTGGGTCTACTCATGCAATGAATTACACTGTTTTGTAATTAATATATAGATCAATTCTCAGATTTCTTTGACATTGTGTTGTGTTAATCAATGGCAAACCTGTTTGAATATTTTTGGATTTTATGTTGTAACACAATAAAACTTGAAAAAGTAATTAATACTTTTGAGAACCACTGTACATGTAAACAAAACTTACATTTTTGTATGAGAAATGTTGTAACTGCAATCACTAGCATACTATATTCCACCAATGAGGGGTAGTGGTTCTGTACATGGCAATTTGACATGTGGGTCCTGGACTCAACAATATGGAATGCTGGTATACAGGCAGTGTTACATCTCTAAATGACTGATTACTTATAAACCTGATAGCCTAGCAAGATAGCTAGCTATCAAACACACTGCACATATACTGCAGTTTCTATTTAACACAATTTTATCATACAACCGGCTAAACACAGTTGACTTCCTCCCCATCATAAAACGTTTAATGCCCATCGTGTTTTAAGTCCTGAAGCTCGGATTTCTTACCTGAAGGTGTGTACAGATCCTCTTGAGGACATCGTAGACGCTGTCTCGGGACAGCAAGGACACAAACACATACTGCAGGAGAGAACCAGCCACATGCATGAACTAATGAAAAACTGAAACTTTAGCTTCACTGGCTTTGAAAATTTGATTTCTCACTTTTTAACTAGAGCTTTTATGATATACAATGACAAACTATCTTCAGCCAATCTGCCTGTGCACGAGATTAATGAAATAAACATCAGGTATACAGCAAGTGTTAGCCAGAATGTTCTGGTCTCTCAGGGAGCTTCTCCAATCTGGCAGACAGTAACCACAAGCAGGTTGCCGCCAGCAGCTTTAGCTGTCATCACCAAGGCCCATAGAAACACTTAAAGGTGTTTGCTTTGTCAGGAGCCCTGTTACATCACACCGCTATTTGACTTGCCAAGTTGTCTCAACCTCACGGATTTCAATGGGAAGAGCAGCCGCTGGTGGGGGTGGACAGATGTCAACAACCATACAAAAACCCACAATAGCACAGAAAGTTTTCTGTCGGGATTTGCTTTGGTTGCTAAGATGTGTTTTTCTAATAGAAACGTAAATGCATGTGATATGGTAGCTCTACAGTAGTTCCCCAATAGTCACAGCAAAAATCCTATTGTAAAAAACCTGAAATTAATTCATTTTGCAAAAAACTGACCAAAACGACAAAATACCTTTGGGTTGATGTTTGAAAGAAAACATCCCGATCCCTGAACATTCATTCCTTCACAAGGAACCTACTTATAACATACTTCCAGGATTGCATCATTAGGGATTCTGGCTTATATTAACTATCCTTGTGTTCCCACATATGTTAAATAGGTTACATTCTGTTAGGCCCATGGTTTCTTAAGCACACTATCCACTCTAGCTGTCTGGCTTGTTAACCTGGCCAACCAACTGTTAGCTTGGATACGTTGTTGTTAGCCTGGCTGTCAAATTAGGCCTGGTCCACATGCTAACTCTGCACAAGGTTAACATCTGCTAGCTGTCTGTTAGTGGTGGAGTCATTGTGCGTTATATTGAACCGTACCTTCTGGCTGGTGTCCACGGTGATGGCCAACCCATTAGGTACCAGGCCTGCTGTTCTGTGCTTCTTCACCAGCCTCACTGACACGACCGGAATGGCAACCTGTAAAGAAAAATCCCAAACATGGTTACCAGCACCCTTTTTAAATGACCATTCCTTCACTTGTAATCAGCCACACAACAAGTACATTCTAAGCCAGTGGTTTACAAGCATTTATTGTATTCAACTCAGACCGCTGTTTGGGATGCTGTTAGTACACAACGCCACTCGAATGAAGCTACAGCTGGCCTTGCCGTTAGTATTGGGGACATAAACGAAAGGTTGCCAGTTACTATCCTTGAGTTGTCGTGATGAAAACATTTATGCAGGGCTATCTATAATTGCTGATAATTGCTGATTGCCGATAAAAAAGTACAAATGTAAAACCTCTAGGACTTAAAAGACTGGGGAACAGAACTACAAATTTTTTTTTAAAAGGTGTAAAACAAATTAGGGTGACATGTTTTATCTTCAGTCACTTCAAATAAATGCCTGATTATTTGGTCAGGACTTTAAGCATTGAATATCATGCGCTGACATGACAGGTGGGTGGTTGTTTCAACTAGCTATCTTCAATGTATGCACTAATTGTAAGCCGCTGGATAACAGCGTCCACTGAATTACAAAAATGTTTATAGTCTGTAAATAAACATAGCAGACAAGGACGCCGCATTCGGTTTTCAGGGAACAGGAAAGCTAGATTGAAGAAACTGTGTCTATGAAAACTGGATGATACAGGCTTCTACATGTCTCTATGTGGGTGAAAATAACTAGAAAACGCTAATGTTCTTAACCAATGTTCCCTCTAAGCTGCAAGCGTCCGGGTTGTGCAACTCTTCAGAAGAAATTCGCCCTAGATTCATAGATTCGCCATAGCTGGGCACAGTTGATTAAAGAGTTTAGTTTGTTAACTGTTAATCAGTTAAATAATTTGAAATAGATCGGAAGTTAGCAACAGTTTACACTTAAGTCATTTAGCAATACAACTTACAATGAGTGCATTCCTCATAAACAGTACGGCTATTATAATAAATTTTTTTTGCTTAAATATTGTGTTTGTGTTTTGCTTTAAAACACATGAAAACATGTAACAAATTTCCTTTTTGATGTCAGGGCTTGCATTAGAACCTGAGAACTATCGTATTTTGCTTTGTAACTGAGACCGGAAGATGGACTGGAGAGAACGGAACATTACCACTCACCTTAATATCCTTCCCAAAGAGGTTGGCGTAGAAACACAGCCAGTTGCGTGAGATGTAGAGACGACCCTGAAGTAAAATGTCTCGGAGGAGAGCACAGGAATACACTGATAATGGGAATGAAAGAAAATCTCAGATTATACCATACTCAACCTAATACAATGCTATTCAGTTTACAGATACCAGAGGGATAATTGTATATCTGGAGATTAGCATGATTTGGCTAAGTACTTGCGCAGTGTAGGAATTGGATATGGCTTGAGAAGGATTGTGAACAACTGGTGATGATTTCCACTAGTAAAAAAAATCGTAAAGTATGTATATGTATCTATGATAATATATATTGATATATTTTAAATATACCTAAAGCGAAACAAATTTTGTTTACGGCATGCATTTTAAAAATGTTTATAAATACAATGCCCAAACTACTTATGATTGCCCGACCAAAACCCCAAAAACTTTCTATTTCGTTGTGCATTATCAACAAACGTCACAAGACGATGAAACCCAAACAACCGCCAGGCTCTCAGTCTTCTGTCTCATGGCTCATTTCCAGCAAAATACAGCAGGCTTGTACAGGGTTCCCCGGGGAAGGAGGGAGGTGAAAGGGGAGTGAGGAAAGAAGAGAGGAAGAGCTCAAGAGAGCAAGTGAGTGAGAAGGAGAGATTCTTCATTGTGATTCTAGTGCTCGGACAGCCAGCTGACATTGATTTAAAATGAAAAACGAAAATGGTTGCATTTATTTTCTCCATTTTGAGTTGTTGTTAAATGCATTTCAGACTACCAGCATACCAGGTTTAGCTTTACAGTATCGATGCACATATCAAGCATAAGTAGTGCAATTTAGATCTCAAGCATTGTGCTGTAGCATGCAATTTATTCAACAACAGTCAACCCCTAACCATCCGAAGTAGATATAGTTCAACACTCCCAATTCAAATGCAGTGCTTTAACGTTTGCTCAGCATAGATCAGTTTGGCACACATTCATGTCTGTCCCAGCTCTGGACGCGAGCAGCAGATTGTGTCCAGATCCCATATTTACCTTTCATTAGGATCTCCTCCTTGGGCACGGTCTGGAAAAGCTTGTGGTACTGGGAGTTGTACTTGCTGACGGTCTGTGAGGGGAGAAGGGTGAGACTGGAGTTAGAATGGGGAGGCAGGAGTAAGAAGGGGGAGACTGGAGAGGGAAGTGGGAGAAATGGAGTGAGAAGGGGGAGATGTGAGTGAGAAGAGGGAGACTGGAGAGGGAAGGGGGAGAAATGGAGTGAGAAGAGGGAGACATGAGTGAGAAAGAGAAGACGAAGTGAGAAAGGGGAGATGGTAATGAGAAGGGGGAGATGGTAATGAGAAGAAGGAGACGGTAGTGAGAAAGGGGAGACGGTAATGAGAAGGGGAAGAAAAGGAGTGAGAAGGGGGAGACCATAATGAGAAGGGGAAGAAAAGGAGTGAGAAGGGGGAGACGGGAATGAGAAGGGGGAGATGGTAATGAGAAGAAGGAGACGATAGTGAGAAAGGGGAGACGATAATGAGAAGGGGAAGAAAAGGAGTGAGAAGGGGAAGACGGGAATGAGAAGGAGGAAATGGTAATGTGAAGGGGGAGATGGAAGTGAGAAGGAGGAGAAAAGGAGTTAAAATTTGGAGATGGGAGTGAGAAGGGGTGACAGTAATGAGAAGGGGGAGAGGGGGATGAGACGGGGGA
>JACXGK010010569.1:0-17690 GCA_016801125.1 Novumbra hubbsi | reverse complement strand
GATGTTTTGCCAGGGTGGATGAGAAGTCACTGGAGTTCATTGAGGGTTAAGGTGATGTGTTGCCAGGGTGGATGAGAAGTTGTTGGAGTTCATGGAGGATTAAGGTGATGTGTTGGATGAGAAGTCGGTAATTCTCAAGTAATTAAATGCATAGGTGAAATTTACAGTGTCTATGCAAAATATAATGAAGAGAAGCATACTAAAAAGTAGAGTAAGGTCAACAATTAAAGATCTGCTGGTCTATGCATCTGTTTGTGCGGCAAAAGTTAAATGATCTTCCATCAGTGACCCTCTTTTATAATTAATATTTTGACAATCATAGCATATGCTTCTGTAGAGATTTTCATTCAACTGACCTAAGCAAGCTAGTTAGTGTCATTTAAACATTTGACTGATATTGGGAAGGTAAAAGACAATGTCCGATCAGCTGAACTTGAAGTGGATAAATTATATAAATCTGCTATTATAAATCCTGAATACTGAATAGATAATTGCTGTCGCACATGATACCATATACCTCAGGTTTGACATCACATCACTTGTTACCGCTCTAATTGTGTTTGTAACCAGTTATTAAAAGCAATAAGGCATTTCAGGGGTTTGTGGAATACGGCCATTATACAACAGCTAAGCCCTTGGTCAAGCCACCCCGCCTTGTTGTGCCTAGGAACTTCTTGGGATTTCTTGGGATGTTTCCCATTTGGTCGAGTAGTCACCATATGTCTCCAAAAAGGGTGTCAGACTAAATCAGATCTTTTGTGTCCCCCCAACACATAGAATTTGTGGAGAATTTTGTATACTGTACACGTTTTAAACAGGTTATTATTATACTCAAGATTGTAGAGCTCAGTGGAAATGCACATTTTGTATACTCAAGTAAAAACAATGTATTAATTTTATACAAATGTTTAACTAAAAGACCAGGGGCTGGGTTTGACTTTCCAATATTGTATTTATGGCAGTAATCAATTCAAACTCCATAAATCCTCAAAGGGATTCTTTTTAAAGGCTGCATTGATTCTTTAATTGGCTAGATGAAAAAGGGAAACAATTCCCTACCGATGAAACTGTGGACTGATTTGTGACCTTTCATTTGTCTGATTCACAGACATGTTGGTGCTAATTAGACAAGGGGATTTAGAGCCCAGTCCCCTGTCTGCCAAGTTGAGGTGACACTTGGTTTAACTCTGTAATCGAGCATTGTCTTGCTGTCTGTGCTTGCGTGTCTGTTTGAAAGCGTTATCTGGTGTGACAAAAACATTTTGAAGACAGGCCTGGTTTACTGTCTGTGGGGTTTTGGGTTTTAGTATCAATTTTTCCTAATGCACAACTAAACAAAGAAAGCAAATGAGACCCCGTGTAAAATTACTGCTGTAGGCCTGAGGTAATTAACACTTTTACCATTGGCTATGGAAGTGTTGATTCAAGATCATATTGTAGACCTGTCAGCTTACATTCATTTCACAGAGACAGAGAGAGGCAAAGGGTAAGAAGCTCAGAGGTGATTTATTAGCAAATGAAGAACAATTGCAAAAAGAAAGAGCAAACATACTCAGATGGCGGTACTCTCTTACAGTCTATAGGCCCATTAGGCCAGTGTCTTTCAGCATCGTTCCCACTGTAGGCATTCGACTTAAGCAACTACATGTTTTAGTAAATATGTCATGAAGGACATGGCTAATATTGACAAACGTTGTTAGATGACTGTCTCATTCTACTATTCTCCGCAGTCTGCATTCCGCGTTGTTTCTCATAGTTACGAGACGCAAAGTATTTGACAAAGTTGAGCAACAACATGCAAGGGAGTGACAGCAGAAGCATTTTGGGCTATGGAATTGGATATGACCATTCAGACACTAGTCACATGGCCAGATATCAGATTTGTATCCAATTTAGTACCGCATGTATATGTGGTTTGGAATGTGCATTGAAAATACGGATTTTGAAGATTAAGTTTGATTAAGTTCAAATGGTAGGAAATAAATGAAATTGCAAACAGATAAAGGCTAAGAATCACATTTGAGTCAAGACGTGTTTTTTCCGCGGCAGTCGGTACGAGGTAAAAACACGAGCAGGCGATAAGCTAACCCTACAACTGTTCCTGGTACCTTAGTTCTGGCCACCACTTTCAGTCTTCATGAGAGACAGGCTCGAGGGGCGGGGATTACCCTCTCGACTGACGTTCTGGAACCATCTCGCATTCCCCACTGTTCTCACTCTCCATTTTGACACATTTCTGCGCTCTCCTGAAGCACGCTCTCCATGGTCCTGAAACTCCGCTAGAACTGCGCTCTCAACCGCCAGGAGCATGCAGATAGCACAGGGGCACCAGATATATTCACAAACACACGGATGGATGCACAACACCTACACACATGCACAGACACATCCACAAATAACATCTGACAAGGAAATGGAGTTCCTGCAGTCGGTTTATTCAGGTCTCTTTCTGTTTTGTACTCTCATATATCAAAGAAACATTAGTTATTGATTTAAATATCAAAGATCTATTTCCCACTGTCTCACATCAGTGTTGATGCAAACCCATTCGACTGCTCACCCTAGCAAACAAGAACAGTCACACAAGAAAACACACTGAGCACTCAGGAAAGCTGTAATTGAATGTTGTTGCGAGGCTTGGAATTTCATAATTTTAGGGGTAAGGCTATTTGGCATTCGTTTGAGGCACAAAGGCCACATGTCAGAGCATAATGACCATTGAGTAAAATAAGAGGATTTTGAGCTTAAAAATAAACGACTTGAATTTCTGATAAGAAAAAAAGCATGCATGACATCATATTGACAGTTAAGCAATGTTAAGGCTAACTAACATCACCTCACTTAGACCACAGTAAACCAAGCAAAGTGTCCTTTAACATAACAATCACCTGCGCTATTGAGTACTTCTTAAATAAACAAACATGGACTTATTATGTGCGGAGAAAGTAATTTTTGTTTCACCACATAGGCTGCTGTGACGAGTGAAGCCAAACCATATGTTACTTCCCTGAGCTCTCAAAAAGCGCTCCGGTGTATTTTCCCACTTAGAGGTCAGAACTTTCCCACTTCCCAGTTGCTCATGACTGCACCTTCCAAGTTAAGCACTAAATAAGTCAGCTATCGATCGATAACTAACTATCTTCCATGCCTGCGTGTAAGCCATTCTCGTGGTCCCTCTCCGGCTAGTGCCTCAGAATGATGTGATGTGAAACGCTGCTTCCAAAATCAGACGGTGATATACATTGACTTTCCCGTGGTGCGAACAATGATGTAGCCTTTAGGTTTGTTTTTAGACACAATTTATACCAAACCTTATGAACAATACAAAAAAGAAACTGCTGACCTGCAAGATTTTCTATTAGTAGCAGGGGCTCTAAGGCCTTGGTGGCATCAAGGCCAGGGAGGGCAACAATAGCCATGGTCAAATTCCTACCCTGGTTGTTTCACAGCTGGAAATAATGCCTTTCCTATTCCATCTCCAGCAACAGAAAGGAAAAACCCTAGAGATTACCCAGCCATCATCAGCATTTTGAGAATCAATACATTTCCTGAATAGAATCTCAATGGGAATGTGTTACAGGGTTGAATAACATTTGCAAACACTTCCCAGCTACTTAAAAGTCTGCATTTATGTATGATTGCAAGTACAGCAAACCCTACTGCATGGATCCAGCTTGGCTGAGCTGCTCTGCTTTCTGTATTGCTCCCCTGTTTTATAATATGAAATATTAACATTGTCCTGCATAGTTACAGTTGTGTAAAAAGGAAGGCCTGTGAATTAATAATACACACTGTATTTCAAACATTTAATGACTGAAACAGATTGTTAGGCTACTATAGACCACGAAGACTCTCTTTTAGATGTCGGACAAGGCTGTCTTCTCTCCCTACCCTTAGTTGTGGTATCTGCTAGCTGTGTTGTTGTTGTTGTCAAGGAAAATAGTTTAACTTTATTCTCTGTTCGCAAACAGAAACTACAAGGTAAAGTGTTTAGTGTGAAAACAAGTAGAACTGCTTTTTGAAACATCGGGGAACGTACAGTATGTTTTTACCTTCGACTCGGCCTCCATGCTGAAACTGGCAAAGGTCAGAACAAATGTAAAAGCAAATGTTATATCACGAAATCAGGATGGAGAGTCCTTTTGTATTTGTTTTAAATGCTACTTAAATAATAACAATAAATATGTAATGTGCAAGTATTGTCTATAACGATAATCAATGTATCAATAACACATGTCCAAAAATATGTCAGAAATATACACTTTTTTTTCATATTTGGTCAGATATACTTTGCATCCATTAGTTGTATGAAGTCTGTGACCCATGGACTCCACCAGATGCTGGGTATCATCTCTGGTGAGGCTCTGTCCAGCTGACCCGCAGCCTTCTTAAGCTGTTGCGTGGTGTATTTTTGGCATACAAATAATATTTAGCATATGAAAGTCATGTTAAATTGAACGTTCACATTTCTGGCCTGGAGAAACACCTGTTATGGCAGTAGTTTTGACGGCAATGACCATTGAGTTTAGAAGCGGTCACTTGTATTATAACAGACAAACATCTTGTAGACCTTATTCTACTGCTTCTGTTAGCAGTTCCATCCCCAATAAAGCCAGACAGGTCCAGTGGCAGCCATACATACCCAGGCAATTACATCCCCTGCACCATATTTAACAGATGACCTGTGTATGCCTGAAACCTATAAGGTTCCCTTGTTTAACCTCTACTAGCTCTTTTAGGTATCTTTTAGTCATCTGTCACCTGGCCATCTCATTATTCAAACTAACGACTGGTTTTCCACTTGCAGTGTAGCCCCTGCTGTTGAACTCTTTTGTGGGTGGAAGTGGCTGACACATCCTGATCTGTCTGACAGCTGTTAGGACTTCTATCTACTTTATGGTGAGCGTAGGTCATCCACTGTAGAGCTTTTCCTTGGGAATGTCGTTTGTAATAGCTGGAGTCACTACTGATTTCTTTTGTGTTAAAGATTCTCCACACTATATTTTGTAAGCCTACGTATCAGCTAGATATTATGTCTCACCTTCATAATGGCTTCCTTGACACTGATTGACACCACTTCAGTCCTCATGTTGATAAACATCAATAGCAGACACAAAAGGTAATATGTAAAGCAGCCCTTATGCTTGCACAAATGATGTGATGAAAAAACAACTAACTATCCACAAATACCTGACAAGCCAATTGCCCCAATACTTTTTGTGTTCCCAGTATTAAGGGACTGTGTAAGTGTAAAATTGTTGTCCTTTCTAAATGGTGAAAACAATATGTACACCGATGTATTCAAATAAAAGCAAGGAATACCTACTACCTCATAATACCTGTTTAAGTTAAAATCATAGACGCATTGTTCTTTCAGTGGGCAAGAAATGCCTTGATTTTTCATAACTTTATGTATATTCCTCAATCTGTGACTTATTCATGAACAAAGACTATTATGCAAGTGGAACTGAACTGTAAGAAAACATTAGCTTTTTTTTGTAAAATAAATAACTAAATTCTGCAAGGCATTACAAGATAGACATGTGCAACAGGATATTGGACCTTCTGAAGGGCAGACCTAAGGCTGTGAGAATTGGCAGCAACACCTCCTTTTCACTGTCTTTTAACACTAGGACTCCTTAGGGGTGTGTAACCAGCCTTTCTTGCAGTTCACCCAAATGACCATGTAGCTCTGCACACCACAAACCTCATCAAGTTTCTTGACTACAGCAGGCCTTATAACAAACAATGGGTCATCCTAGGAGGAGGTAAACAAACTGGCTTCACGGTGCCATGACAACAACCTCTCCCTCAACCTAAGCAAAACAAAGGAGATGACTGTTGACTTTTGGAAGCAGAGGACAGAACAAGCCCTTATCTACACCAACAGATCCACAGTAAAAGAAGTCAGATGTCAGTCAGTCATAGATGAGGACTTGATATGGAATGACTACCGATGTCGTCAAGTGGGCGCAATGGACTGTTAACACAACCAATAATGTCAAGAGGGCACAATCAAAAGTCAACACTACCAATGTTGTCAAGAGGAAGCAATACACTGTCAACACTACAAATGTCGCCAAAAAGGTGCTACAGCAGCTCTATTGCCTAAAGCAACTAAAACGCTTTAATATGCAACCCTTCGTTCTCTTGAAAATCCGCCACTACATAAATGAAAGCACATTGACCTGCTGAAGCGCAACCACAGCCATGTTTGGTGTGCCCATACCGGAGCAGAATGAGACAGCTTTTATTTGCAAGACATCAGACTACTCAACATTTGAACCAGACTTGAACCTGCCCCACACACACACAAACACACACAAGCCATACATAAGTTACAGATGCATAACCGTTCCTCTGAATCCTTTTTACTATTCATTAATGCTCAAACATCTTCACTTCCCCAGCCAATACATGTGTAAATAAAGCACATGTTCTCTAACCCAGCTCATTTTGCAATCATTTCTTTATTCACATAAGTCATAGCCTGGAAGTGGTACTTTTCCAGAATAGGAAAACGAAAGAGAATACAATTGAGCTATTTTGTGACCTCGAAACTTCTAACAACATAACAGAAAGCAACCCCCTGCAAATGTAACTTCTGTGTTCCAATGGACCATTCTAATGCCTTCACCTAATACAATATATAACAACTGAAAGAAGGAATTACCACCTTTTTTGTTCACTTTGCTGGTTGATCTTTAGGACAGGCACGTCTCAGGGACCTCTCTCTTTGGCCACTGCCCCCCTAGGAATGAGGTGTGATGAGAGAATCATCGCCCCTGTAGTCACAGTAATCAATCATTCCTTTGTCCTTTCCTATCGTGTGCTGACAGGTGAATGTGTCTCTTAAACTGAATATCAGAAGAGGATTCGGTCTGCGCCAGCCCCTTTCCCATGAGCAGTCCTGAGGGAGTAGAATACACCTGAAAGACTGACTGAACACACACTTGTTCAAATGATCCCCTGCCGAGTCCTGTCCTTTGCTGACAGGTAAGTGATTCTCTCTGTGTGAAAAATAAAAGAACGATCCCACACTTGTCCTTGGGGTCTAACACAAAAGACACTTACTGGACCCAAGCGGCCATCGCACACATAACTTCACCTTACCTCATGACTTCTATTTTTTGATGATGCAAAGAGCGAGCACCTTGTATGCTGATAATGTCATAACATCTTGGCCATCCTCATCTCTAGACCTATATCATCATCATTGCCAAAATGTCATGTTCTGGTTTAGCATTTAGCGAGAGTAGACAAAAGTTAAGAGACTCCTGTGCATTAGTTAGTTAATGTTTGACTATCGCTTTGCATTCAAGTGCCCTGTGACCAGCGTTTTGCCCGCAGAGGTTGACTCTGACTGTCATGGTGCTGAGAGAGTGTATACTCTCTCAGATTCCAGGAGCTCCGCTCAACCCATAGCTTTTCAGCTGAGGTCTGCTATCGAGACAGCTTCGGCACCTGCTATTGAGGCGTCTCTGGCCTATTTCTCTGGAAGCCGTCTGAGCCACTGCCGAGGACAAGGTCCGCCGTACGGACGCCTTCGTACAGGAACTTAGTGGCTACAAGCGACCGCCAAGTGTCTCTTGAGGAACCAAAAACTGGTGGCAAAGATGAACGACCTGAATGCCCACTCCGCTGCAACTTTGAAGTGATTGGAATTCCAGAGACGTTGGAAGGCAGGTACCCGGTGGGTCTTCTGGCAGATTTCTTCCACTCTCGTTCCTGCTCGCTTTAAACTAGACAGGCTTCCCCCCAATGCGTGTAGGCAAAAACACTAGGCTCAGAGTATTAGTAGTAAGGTTCCATGAATTCCAGGAGAAGATCCCTAAAGGCAAAACCAAGATCTACTGCACTTTCACGGTCACAAGGTTTTTATTTCCCCTGACCTCCTGACTGCTGTCGCTACGAGAAGATTTGCATTCCTTAATGTAAAACCCAGCCTATACGAGAAGAAAGTCATGTTCTCTCTGCTTTCATTTCTGTAGTTCTGTATTTAACATGGACAGGAAAGGCTGCAGATTGACTCACACGAAGAAGCCCAGCATTGACCATTGTTGTATTCTCAAGTGTTTTTTTCAGCCATCTGTCAGTAGCCTCATAACATGGTGTTACATTGATTAACGCTGCTATGTGCTGCTGGGTTTGTGATTAGGTTAAGAAGCTACTTGTGTGGTAGGATATTTATTTTGGGTGGTCACTGTTGTATAGCACAGCAAAAGTGCTGGGCTTCTATTCACTTTTAGTCTGTTTGTTTAACAATTCTTCTCTGTCTTTATGTGAACTGTTTGTTGTGCTGCTTACTCTGCTGTTCCTGAACGCTATCTGTTTTGATCTGTTGCGAATGCTATGTGGCCTCTCCACGCGGGGATGAGAAAACTCTGCTGGAATGTACTGTAGCAGCATACAATGCCAACCTGCTGTCACCATTTGGGAAG
Organism: Novumbra hubbsi; assembly: GCA_016801125.1. NCBI lineage: Eukaryota > Metazoa > Chordata > Actinopteri > Esociformes > Umbridae > Novumbra > Novumbra hubbsi. The sequence continues at coordinate 9,249 of JACXGK010010569.1, read as the reverse complement.
GAGACTATGGGTTTGTGTGGGAGGGATGGTTGGGGGGAGGGATATTTGTATATATGTGTCTTTTTTGCTTTTCTTTCATTTCTTCACATTTTCAATTTTCTTTACAGATGCTTGATCTGTATTCTTAAATTTTTCCTTTCATTATTTTATGTGACTACAGCCGTGGCCGAAAGTTTTGAGAATCACACAAATATACATTTTCACAAACGCGGACGCTTTTATGATGGCAATTTGCTTATACTCCAGAATATCATGAAGAGTGTTAAGATAAATTGCAAAGCCCATTTTTTCCATGAAAATGAACTTAATCCCCCCAAAAACATTTCCAATGCATTGCAGCCCTGCTACAAAAGGACCAGCTGACATCATGTCATTGATCCTCTCGTTAACACAGGTGAGTTTGTTGACGAGGACAAGGCTGGAGATCACTCTGTCATGCTGATTGAGTTAGTATAACAGACTGTAAGATTTAAAAGGTTGGTGGGGCTTGAAATCATTGTTCTTCCTCTGTTAACCATGGTTACCTGCAAGGAAACACATGCAGCCATCATTGCTTTGCACAAAAAGGGCTTCACAGGCAAGGATATAAGATAAGATTGCACCTAAATTTACCATTTATCATATAATCAAGAACTTCAAGAAGAGAGGTTCAATTGTTGTGAAGAAGGCTTCAAGGCACCCAAGAAGCCAAGCAAGCACCAGGAACGTCTCCTAAAGTTGATTCAGCTGGGGGATCGGGGCACCATCAGTACAGAGCTTACTCAGGAATGGCAGCAGGCAGGTGTGAGTGCATCTGCACGCACAGCAAGGTGAAGACTTTTGGACGATGGCCTGGTGTCAGGAAAAGCAGAAAGGAAGCCACTTCTCTCCAGGAAAAACATCAGGAACAGACTGATATTTTGCAAAAGGTACAGGCATTGGACTGCTGAGAACTGGGGTAAAGTCATTTTCTCTGATGAATCCCATTTCCAAGTGTTTGGGGCATCCAAAAAAATGCTTGTCCGGAGAAAAAAAGGCAAGCGTTAACATCAGTCATGTGTCATGCCAACAATAAAGCATCCTGAGACCAATCATGTGTGGGGTTGCTTCTGAGCAAAGGGAGTGGGCTCACTCACACAATTCTGCCTAAGAACATTGCTAATGATAAAGAATGGAACCAAATCATCCTTCTTGAGCAACTGCTCCTAACCATCCAAGAACAGTTTGGTGAAGAACAATGCCTTTTTCAAAAGTGAAGAAAGAAAGCATTTACATTTTGGGTCCATTGCCAGGAAACTCCTCAACCTTAATTCCATTGAAACTTGTGGTCATTCCTTAAGAAGCCACTGGGCAAACAAAAACCCACCTTTGCTAAGTCAAAGTATTTTTCTGATTTTATGGCTGAAAATGGGTGTGTGGCCTTGGAGGTTCCAGAACCCCTGGGCAAGAGATTACGCCTCTGATTATTTACATTGTAATATCTGACCATCGTCCCCTGGCCCTTGACATTGTCTTGTCGGAACAACCTTGTTCTCCCTGTTGAAAATGTAACTCTCTTCTTCAATTGGATGCACCTTTCTGTGACACCATTTCCACTTACATTTATATATTTTTTTTCAAATCAGACACTCTCTCCTATGAAAGGCTCTTAAGGCCTACCTACGAGGCATAATTATTTCCCACACCTCTCATGTGAGCAAAGCTTAAAATGCCAAGTTAGGGGAACATTCTGAAGCCATCCTAAAACTAGATGCCAACTCCAGAGGTGTATAAAAAGAAATGTCATCATCATGCCAATCATCATCCTCCTTTTATCACGAATTAACAAACAAGTAGTAACTAACTGCTTCAAATTCACTAACTTCTAAAACTTCAGGTTCAAGCTTGATGTCTGTCAGGTCCAGGAAAATCAATGTCAGTCTATAGTAGTATGTGTTTGTGAGACAAATTATCCCTACACCAATGCTTTTTGATGGTGGAGAGAGAAAAGGCCAACCGAGAATAGGATTTTATCATTGATTTTTGCGGGAGGTTTTTTGGGTCTCACCATTGTTAAAGATTTATAAGGTTGAGATTTCTGAAAAGCCGTGTGTGCGTGTGCGTGTGTGTGTGTGTTTAAAGAGGCGGAGAGAGGAAGAATACACAGCGGCAGAAAAATACCATACAAAATACCATCTAAAATGTCATTAGAAAGTGTTGTGATTGTTGTCTCTGAGTTTGACAGCATTGGGATTGACCACCTGTGGTGAAACAATTATCTGTTATTTGAATTAGTGCTGCATGAAAAAAAAAACACTGCTGTTGTTGTTTCTTGGCATTGTTGAGTTATTTTCTACTGGAAGGGCCTAATTATAATCCTTCCCAGAATGTTTTCCTTTTTTCCCCCAGGTACAGATTTACAATCATTTGTTTGCACATTGATTGATTTAAGGTAAATATATATTTTATTGTAATAAAATTCAGTCTGTAAGGGTTCCTCACACTGTCTGCAACCTCTACTCAGATTGTTGTTTCAGTTTTTCTTTTTATTACTATTTATAGTTCTAGACTATTAGACTTGTCAATAGTCTAATAATAATAGTAATCACCAGCAGTTACTGTGAAAGACGGATGTGGGTTACACAACATTGAAAATTTTTGATATTCTCCCTCTGGCTTGATTTTCAAAGGAATTACTATTACACCAGGCTTATTGTATGACATTCATGTCTGATGTCACCCATAAGCCAAGATATCTACAAAGTTGAAGATACCTTTGCACTAACTAATGGCCTAATTAAATGTGCACACTGTAACAATGCTGGACACTAGGACTAGAAGACTAGAACAAGACATTGACAGGACAATGTTACAAAAAGGAACAGATTCCCCCAAAAGGACTGACAAAACAGGTGTCCGTGTCTTAATCAGGCAGAGGGCGGTGGATCTCACTAACAAGGATGTGACATTTAAACAATAGACAGTTTGTTGCAAACGCAGAACGAATTGGTGACGCAGGCAACGGTACAGAAGCACAACTGTAATACATGAGCATGTAAAGAGAAAACACATTGTAGCCTTGATGACAGAAGATATCAATGCAAATGTGTCATGCATTATAATAGTTTTGAATGCATGGCTGTTAATGTAAACGTGACCTTTTTCAACAACAAACCAGAACTACTTGAGTTTGTGTGTAGTTGAGCATCTCCAGCTAGATAAGCATTCACAGCGTTGGTTTAACTCAGTGTCAAATCTGAACAGGCCTCGGAAATTCAATCGAATTAAAACACACAGGCAAAAGTTGTCTAGATACTGTTTCTTTGATCTTGTTTCTTTGTTCACTAGCTAGCCATGAGAGGCGGCTATCTTCATCAGCAAAGCCGCAATTTTTTCCAACTCCTGGAACTCAATTTAGAAAATATAATAAAGAGAAAAAGCTAAAGATTAAATTATTTAAAAGACCGTTGCTAAAACATGTTACTTTCCCCCTTCATCTGTTCTCTGAGAACTAGGCTATACCAAGTAAATCACAATAAAACATTAGGAACCCCTTTTAGCTGTTTTCATGTGAGATGGGACATCTAGGCCTAGTTGCATTTTAATACTTATTTTCTTGGTTATTGGCCTGAGGACAGCAGCAGCCTACAATTAGGACCACAGCTGAGGCCCAGCTCGAGCCATTACAACCAACATGTCTGTTACAACAATACACAAATATAGAAATGAGCTGTCTCCTCTGAGAGGGGGCAATGGAAAGACACTGGCCTGAAAAAGAAGAGGCAGATGAAGCAGTGTTGGAAGTGTCCCAGACTGTTGGCCTCATTTAAAAGGGTCTGGAGATATTTTAAATTATGCCTTTTCCTTGTTGACAATGCCGGCTCAAGCTTTTTGGGGGGTCATAAGCAAAATGTAATTTGGGGCCTCCTGTCCCTTATCGGTCAGAGGCTCCCTAGCAGTCAGAGGCACTCTAGCAATCAGAGGCCCCCTAGAGGTCAGGGGCCCTAAGCAACCGCTTATGTTGCTTATGTCTAGAGCTGGCTCTGCTTGATGTTGATCTTTGGCCACACCGAAAACTGATAAAGTCACTTCATAATTTCCGTATTTCTTACACTGTAATTTATGTCTAAAGGTGCATTGTAATGCTCAATGTAAGAATGTATCATACAATAGAATGTCCCTTTCCCTGTTATATGTGTACAGCGGGTGAGATAAGTATTGAACATGTCACCATTTTTCTCACTAAATATATTTCCAAATGTGCCATTGAGATAAAATTTTCACTAGATGCTGGTAACAACCCAAGTAATCCATACATAGATACCAAAACAAATAAGCTCAGAAATTAAGTTATGTGTAAAGATGTGAAATGACACAGGGAAAAAGTATTGAACACACTGATATATATTTAATACTTTGTACAAAAGCCTTTGTTGGTAATGACAGCTTCAAGACGCCTCTTGTATGGAGAAACTTAGTCGCATGCATTGCACTTGTGTGATTTTGGCCCATTCTTCCACACAACAGTTTTAAATCTTTAAGGTACCGTGAGCCTCTTCAATGAGTCTTGATCTTAAGTTCTTTCCAAAGATTTTCAATGGAATTTAAGTCAGGTGATTGGCTGGGCCATTCTAGCAGCTTTATTTTCTTTCTTTGAAACCATTTGAGAGTTTACTTGACTGTGTGTTTGGGATCATTGTCTTGTTTCATCTTCATCTTCCTGTTAGATGGCAGCAGATTTGTGTCAAGAATGTTTTGGAAAATGTTGCCCATTAATCTTTTTTCCGATTATGTGAAGTGTGCCAGTACCATTTGATGAAAAGCAGCCCCACACCATGATGTTCCAACCTCCAAACTTCACTGTTGGTATGGTGTTTTTAGGGAGATGTGCAGTGCCATTTGTCCTTCAAACATGGTGTGTGTTATGGCATCCAAACAGTTACATTTTGCTCTCATCTTACCACACTATATTCTCCCAGTATTTCACTGGCTTTTCCAAATGGTGTGTAACAAACTTTAAACAAGCTTCAACATGCTTTTTTTCCAGCAATGGAGTCTTGTGTGTTGAGCGTGCATACAGACCATGGTGGTGGAGTGCATTACTTTTTGTTTTCTTTGAGACAATAGCACCTGCTAATTACAGGTCTTTTTGAAGCTCTCCACAAGTGGTCCTTGGCTCTTGGACAACTCTTCTGATTATTCTTTTGGTGAAATGATTGTCTTTCCACTTCCGTATTATGGCCCCAACAGTGCTCACTGAAACATTCAGAAGCTTAGAAATGCGCCTGTTATGTACCAATGCCATCGTTATGTTTTGCAACCATTAGGTTGCGAAGGTCTTGAGACAGCTCTTTGCTCTTACCCATCATGAGATGCGTCTTGTGTGACACCTTGGCCATGAGACCTTTTTGTAAGACATCAGTTGGGACTGAACCAGCTGATATTAATTTGCACTGACAAGGGACTGGATTGCTTTTTAATTACTGATAGATTTCAGCTGTTGTCTTGGCTTTCCATGCCTTTTGGCACCTCCCTTTCTTCATGTGTTCAATACTTTTGCCCTGTGTCATTACACATTATTACAATTAACTTAATTTCTAAACTTATTTGTTTTGGTTTCTTAGGTTGTTTCCAACATCTGGTGAACATTTCATGTCAATAGCACCATTGGAAATATATTTAGTGAGAAAATGTGACGTGTTCAATACTTATTTCACCCGCTGTGTGTATATATATATATATACATATATATATATATATTTTAGATTTAAACAATGCAATAATGTATAACACAGTCATGTAAAATGTGTATTCAAAAACATATACCACAGGCTTATAAAACCAAATATTGACTTCCACATATTCTCTAATGCAATTGTTTTATATGGATTAAATGTGAAACCAGTCAGTTGTTTTCGATGGAAGAGGAATGGGATTCATTTATAATACACATATGACTGTTTGACATATTTCATCTCTAAAAACAACTTGGAAGCTGACAGGTAGTCAACAGAGCATTAATATTATTTCTGTCTCATGGGTTTCGACCAACGAGTAAAAAGTGATTTACAGCAAGGGAGTCAAACTCACCCCACAAAGGGCCTAGTGCCGTGGCAGACAATCCAATCGATTCCATATTAACACCATGACACTTAAAGACCTTAATCAAGAACAAGTCGAATAAAACACAAGAAATGGTCAAAAAGCAACTGTGGACCTCCAGAATGTTTTTGACACAGGAACAAGTTCATAAATTTGACATGCCTCATGAATTACTACAATTTTGGAGGGAATTTGGAGGGAACATTTCTTGAATTTTCTGTGAAAACCATCATGTGATATTTAGGGGATTACAATCAAAGTACGCTGCTTTAGCTCTGGAAACTCTTTATGATTGGTAAATGGTAATCAAGGCGTGAAAAACCAGGAGCTATTTCCTCTACTGCAAGGCTAATCATTTAGGAGTCTTTGCGCAAGGCCACTGGCTTTCAGACTTGCCTTCGCATGCCCCAGGCCACCTAGTTACGGTGCTTTCTTTTGATAGTGGTCAAGCATGCAAAACAATAGTTTCTCAATTATGTAAGCACAATTGTGACGGTGCTTCATCAAGAATATAATGAACACTGCTAAGACTCGAAATAGAGCAGCAAAAAAAACATGAACTACTGTTTTTGTTGAACTAATGTTCTGTTTCCACTATGCCAGCGGCTCACCATTTCCTATTCCACAGCCTTAAAATCAATTTTATAAACTCTTCTTGTAATTGGACTGACAAACAGATCCCGGTATAACCTCGATCTGTCAATTATGTCATGCTGGCAGCTGGACATATAGATGTGAACACCAAAAGTTTACTCCCTAAAATTGACAAGCGGACAGCATTGGTGCATGTATCCATACCAAACATTTCCTTCAGCTCAGATTCTTGGTTCAGGAAATCTGCCTTAAACTCAAAGACTATCGGTCTTGTTTAAGATATATTCCATCAGGATAGGTCCAGCAAGGGGAGGAGTGATCTGCTATTGACCTGCCACTACACTGTGCTCTGATTGCCCTAAGTGAATGTATTGCCTCTCATCACTTCTAATCCAGCGTAAACACATGCTCTGGCTCAGAGCTATGGCCTCCAAATGCCTGTTAAACGTCTCATTCCAAACATCTCAAAGTTGGGATGTTTCTGCTATAGTACAATCTCAATCGCTGACCGAAGCTTTTTAATGCTAAGTCGACCAACAGATAACCCACCGTCTTGAGTCCAACAACGTTCTCAGAGCTGTCCATGGGTGTATTCATGTATCGCATAAGGTCCTAAATGATGATCTACTTCAGACAAGAAGCAATTTTGTTGTGGCTGCCTCCCCAAACATTGTCACCCACACCAGGTCAGGGTTACAGCATGTAAGCAACTACAAATACCTTGGTACATGGTTGGACTGCAGGACCTTATTCAGTACCAATATCAACCTTCACACCATGATGCGTTCAATCAATGTCAAAAATCCAAACCAGGAACTTCTGCTCCTCGTATTGACAATATCATTGCCTTTTAGACAACATCTCAAATAAAGATTAGGAACAATACAGTAGTGTATTAAATAACAGCAACATCTCAACATCTTAAGGGCAAACTCTTTAGCTTAATTGCATTGCATCACAACTGAAGTCCTGTTGGTTGTATTTAACTGCTCCGGAGGTCAAAAGCTTTTCCTTGTGTGGATTTAAGAAACTGCATGTTTTCCTCATACATACAGATTATTTGTAATCCCACAAAACATTTTCACAATATCTTTTGTCGCAGTCAGACAGCTATTACCGCCTTGTCCCAATCACCCTCACTAACTTAATCATTGTGCGCTTTCTTCCCCACAGCAGATATGCTAATTATTTTTGGTTTTCTTTGTTAGAAGATAACATCTCTATTTTAATCACTACCCATACCGAGCTCTGCTGATCAGATACCTAGTCCATGGGTTCTAATTAGGACCAGGCATTTTGTTTGATAGTTACGAAGCTGTGTATTCATTACGCAACAGCTATAGCTGTTTGATTCAAAGAACGTGTGCCTTCCTATGAACACTTGGCTGCAACATTCATTGCTGGTGTGGGAGAAGCCATGCAGGCCAGGGGAAGACGTAGACTTGGGATAACTTTAATTGTTAAATGAGGGTAGACTGTACAAGTGTCCTCCAAGGTGAAGGAAGCAGTGGTCAGCGGCATGCTAAGGAGATGGCCCGGTCCGCCAGCCTGCCTGTGACACGCACACAAACACACAAAGCTATGACTCTTCAAAAGTCAATGTGAGAAAAAAACCCTGCTTGACATACAAAGTGTCCCTCAATGTCAGTTACATTATTCTCTGATGCATGTCCTTCATCTGTGCACAGTGTACTTTCTGTGGGTACTTTGAGCTTAGTCCCGCTTGCCATAGGGAGGCACGTCTTACTCAGCTCACAGGTAATTCATATTGTGTGGCACTAAGCCAAAAACAATGCAGTACTAATAGACTTACTGCATACAGTTTTACAGCCCAACATTCTAAAGCTCGTCCGCCTGCAGCCTGTTGGTTTGTTTCAGGACAATCGAGAAGGAAGTTTTCCGAACAATGAGGATCGTCAGAAATTATCTTGAAGAGTTAAAGGCCTTATCTCACAAATAATCAGGCGTAGAAATGTTATGGTCTAGGATGATTCAACGTTTCACACCGTTGCCACAGTTACCAAACCTGGTTCAAGTCTGGCCCAATTAGTTTTCCTCCCTTCCCCGTCAAATGTAGAATAAAATTGGCTGAAATATGTACATTTGAACAAAATATTATGTGAACAAGTCTTGTTTTTGTCTTGACGCCACTGACATCAATTGTAATTCACCCAAAAATGATCTAGAAAAATATACTCTTGACTGTCGAGAACAGCTTATACTGCTGTACTGTTGAGAACAGTTATACTGCTGTACTGGCGAGATCAGCTTATACTGCTTTACTGGCGAGATCAGCTAATACTGCTGTACTGGCGAGAACAGCTTATACTGCTGTACTGGCGAGATCAGCTTATACTGCTGTACTGGCGAGAACAGCTTATACTGCTCTACTGGCGAGATCAGCTTATACTGCTGTACTGGCGAGATCAGCTTATACTGCTGTACTGGCGAGATCAGCTTATACTGCTGTACTGGCGAGATCAGCTTATACTGCTGTACTGGTGAGATCAGCTTATACTGCTGTACTGTCGAGATCAGCTTATACTGCTGTACTGGCGAGGTCAGCTTATACTGCTGTACTGGCGAGATCAGCTT
>JACXGK010010568.1:0-17765 GCA_016801125.1 Novumbra hubbsi | reverse complement strand
CCTCTGAACCCCTTCACACATCCCTTTAAGATAAATATACACCTCTGAACCCCTTCACACATCCCTTTAAGATAAATATACACCTCTGAACCCCTTCACACATCCCTTTAAGATAAAGATTCCCCTCTGAAACCCTTCACATACCCCTTTAAGATAAATGTCTGTCCCATCTTAGCTCGTTCTGCTTCTCCAAAATGATCCCGCGCTCAGGTAGATACAGTATCTCCATCTGGTCGCTCAACTTCAATGACTGGAGCACATTGCAGAAGACACTTAAAGCACTTTCGTCTCACTTAACTGAAAAATACAAAACATAAGCATCTGCTGAGACCCTTAGACCTTTTTGTACTTGCATCCTGCTATATTTACTGGAATTTTCTCTTTGTTTGTTTCTTTTTGTTTATAGTGTTCATTAGCATTTCTGTAGAGATTTCATGTTGTTCCTCAAACTTTCCTGGTTAAATAATGATAGAACAAACAGAGAGATTGGTACCCACTTAGCGATTAGTGAAGTCTGCGTAGGTTTGTGTAAAGAGTAAAGGCTAAGCAGGAACATCACAGGGTTCAAAACTCTAGCTTAAAAATTCAGAGCGACAACAGGAAGGTAAAATGGAAGTCGAGAACATAGGAGGCTGATTTGCTTTTCCGGAGAGAGGTGTGAAAGACGTGTGCTCAGAAAGGGACACCATTTGAGGTGGGAAAGGATTCAGATACACCCTCTCTCTCTGTCTCTCTGTCTCTCTCTCTCTGTGTGTTTCTAAAGGCACAGCTACCTTATCTCCATAGCCACCTGTTGAGTTCCTGTATGTCACTATGTTGGCACTTTTGTCACACGTTTGGGGTCAATCCCATTTTATTTTCAGCCAATTCAGAATGGAAAGACTATTGAATTATACAAATGAATCAGTTGTTGCTATATCTTTATTATGGTTTTTTAATAATTATGAAACTTATTTTGAAACATAAAATATTACCCTGGGTTTTGCCCAGAGGAGTAACAGTGAGCAGATGTTCATAACCTATGAAATCCACAAAGACAAGGGTTTAAAAGGAGCTTGCTACCATTCCTGTAAATCACGCCATTGTGCTGCTCCTCACATCTCTGCTTTCAGTCCGTCTTCTAAGAGCTAAAGCCGTTTGATCCAGACAGGGGTTCTGTCTGGTCTGTCTGTCTGGTCTGTCTGTCAGGACTGTCTGTCTGGTCAGGTGTCCTGTCTGGTCTGTCTGGCTGGTCAGGTGTCCTGTCTGGTCTGTCTGTCTGTCTGGTCAGGTGTCCTGTCTGGTCTGTCTGTCTGGTCAGGTGTCCTGTCTGGACTGTCTGTCTGGTCAGGTGTCCTGTCTGGTCTGTCTGTCTGGTCAGGTGTTCTGTCTGCGTGGCCTTGTGACAGGGTGACTCATATCATTTTCAATCAGTGGCGACACCCTAATCAGTGGAAACAGATGGGATGAAATGACAAGAGCGTTTAATTCGCCAGACAACCACAGTGATTTGACGGCCCCATCGCTATGGAAACGGCTACGTCGGTTAGGACTGCTGAAGGCCCTGATTACTGTGGCAGTGCGCTGAACACCAGGGTGGATTCCAGGGAGACCAGATGTTCAGAGGAAGTTAAGAGACAGAAGACGAGGCTGAGATGGGGAAGGATAAAAAGGAATAAAGAACGCTGAAGTGGTCCATGATCTTCATGATGATGAAGATGAAGATGGTGGTGATGATGAAGGACCTTAAAGTGACTAAGTCCATGATGATGATGATGAAGGATCCCCAACATTGTATATAGAAAGCCCTGTGTTCCCCAACATCATATATAGAAAGCCCTGTGTTCCCCAACATCATATATAGAAAGCCCTGTGTTCCCCAACATCATATATAGAAAGCCCTGTGTTCCCCAACACCATCTATAGAAAGCCCTGTTGTCCCCAACATCATCTATAGAAAGCCCGCTGTTCCCCAACTTCATCTATAGAAAGCCCTGTGTTCCCCAACATCATCTATAGAAAGCCCTGTGTTCCCCAACATCATCTATAGAAAGCCCTGTGTTCCCCAACATCATCTATAGAAAGCCCTGTGTTCCCCAACATCATCTATAGAAAGCCCTGTGTTCCCCAACATCATATATAGAAAGCCCTGTGTTCCCCAACATCATCTATAGAAAGCTAACTGTGGTACTGTTGTTTAAATAAATATATGTTTAATTGCAACAACTTTTAGTCCTTGAAAAGCTTCACGTCAGTTCCATCCTCATCATCATTATTAAAAGAAACATTGACAGAGTCAATCATACCAGTTGTCACACTGACACAAAAACTATTTATCTGGTTTATGTACTTGGCTATTTGAATCCCGATACCATGGCAACAGCCAGCCTTTTTGTGGTCCTACACACACACACAGAAACACACACAGAAACACACACAAAAACACACACATGCATCAGTCTGTCACTATGTAATCCAAAGCCACTACAGACAAAATGAAGTCTTGGTGATTGACACTGTTTACCTCAGACTGTATCGACTCTGCATACCTGGATGATATGATCTGCTCAGCTCCGCCCACGGTCTCTGAAATGCAGAGAGAGTTCAGGGAGAGTACAGGGAGAGTACAGGGAGAGTACAGGGAGAGTATGGAGCATACAGGAAGTATAGAGGGAAGAGTAAAGAGAGAGTAGAGGGAGAGTAGAGGGATACTGTACGTCAAAGTCAGTTGAGGGGCTACGGCAACTCACTTTGTATTACTTCCTGAAACCTCACCGGTTGTAGGTTTGGTGCCTGAGGCGATAGATGTCCTGAAACTGCACTGGCCCTAACTGCTGTTTACGCACACACACACTATGCTCTCACTAATGCGCGCACACACACATTCTTCCAGTGCTGCACATGGTCCATTAGTCTAAGCTGTATTGATCAAATCAGCTGGCCCCTCTCCTCTGCCACAAATCAGCTGGCCCCTCTCCTCTGCCACAAATCAGCTGGCCCCTCTCCTCTGCCACAAATCAGCTGGCCCCTCTCCTCTGCCTCAAATCAGCTGGCCCCTCTTCTCTGCCACAAATCAGCTGGCCCCTCTCCTCTGCCACAAATCAGCTGGCCCCTCTCCTCTGCCACAAATCAGCTGGCCCCTCTCCTCTGCCACAAATCAGCTGGCCCCTCTCCTCTGCCCCTCTCCTCTGCCACAGGCTGGTCATAGCACACAGACAGTGTATCCTTTACAGGTTTGAGCAAATTGGACCGGCGCTGCCCTGGGATTGACAGGTAGATGTAGCGACTCCTGGTGGCGGATTAGGAGCCTGCAAGCATGACCATGTTTGTTGAATGCTGTTGAGTGGTATGAAAACAGGCTGAGCGGTATGAAAACAGGCTGAGCGTTTTGAAAACAGTCTGAGCGGTATGAAAACAGGCTGAGCGGTTTGAAAACAGGCTGAGCGGTATGAAAACAGGCTGAGCGGTATGAAAACAGGCTGAGCGGTATGAAAACAGGCTGAGCGGTATGAAAACAGGCTGAGCGGTGTGAAAACAGGCTGAGCGGTATGAAAACAGGCTGAGCGGTATGAAAACAGGCTGAGCGTTATGAAAACAGGCTGAGCGGTATGAAAACAGGCTGAGCGGTATGAAAACAGGCTGAGCGTTTTGAAAACAGTCTGAGCAGTATGAAAACAGGCTGAGCGGTATGAAAACAGGCTGAGCGTTTTGAAAACAGTCTGAGCAGTATGCAAACAGGCTGAGCGTTTTGAAAACAGTCTGAGCAGTATGCAAACAGGCTGAGCGGTATGAAAACAGGCTGAGCGGTTGGGAAAGATGTTTATTTGAGTACAGCTGTCCTGGGACTTTCCCATGACTGCCGCAAAATTGTCACTATGAGGAAATCTAGCAAGCTCAGTTAGGTTTACCCATGAAACTTGGTTAAGTTAATGGTTAACTGGGACTTTCCCATGACTGCCGCAAAATTGTCACTATGAGGAAATCTAGCAAGCTCAGTTAGGTTTACCCATGAAACTTGGTTAAGTTAATGGTTAACTGGGACTTTCCCATGACTGCCGCAAAATTGTCACTATGAGGAAATCTAGCAAGCTCAGTTAGGTTTACCCATGAAACATGGTTAAGTTAATGGTTAACGTTTGGGATCAGGCTAATACCAAAACCTAAACGAAAACATGTCACAAATCTCATCACCTCCCTTTACATGTGTGTTAGTTTGTATTGGCGGGTTCTTTGTTTTCTTTTTAACCTTTCAACCTCGCATCAGAAAAGAATGAGTCCCACAAATTGCATCAACACAGTAAGGAAAATAAACTCATGAAAAATTGCTTTGAGGGACTGTAAAAACTATGACATCCCAGGAGTGATTTGTTTGGATAATGACTGCCTATGAATGGGCAGTGAAAGGAAAATTTAGCATTTGGGCTCAAATCAGATAATAATGCATATCATTTTTGAAAAGCTATCTGTTTTTTAATCCTGTCAATTACTTTTTATTCCTTCCGCTGTCGTGCCAAATGAAGTCATTTCAATTGATTGAAAATGTCACTCAAAACAAATCTCTGCTACGCTATAACGAGCCTTTGCTTGATGTGCTGGCCTTCTATTGGGGCGACCATGCAGAAACACAGCGATGATTGGTTGGGTGATATTGATTGACATCACTTAATGGGTGGGGCAAAAGAATATCTGATCCTCCCACTGGAGAATGTAAAAAAATGATTTGGGACTACTGTATAATGTACGTCTCCTGGTCAGAATGTGTGCCTGTCACGAGGCAGCAGGGCAGGGTCAACAGGGCGGGGTCAACAGGGCGTGGTCAACAGGGCGGGGTCAACAGGGCGGGGTCAACAGGGCGGGGTAAGCAATTTGAATAGAAATGATACACACATTATCCCCTATGATGCAATAAATTGTATACATGTATATATTTGTTAGTATATTTTTTTTTAAGTAATTATTTATGTCAATCTTTTGGTTTTATATTTTTAATTTATACTATTGCGTAGATGCCTTGTGCCGTGTCATAAGAATTTCACTGCTCAGAACAACACTGTTATTCTGTGCATTTGACAATAAAAACATTGACTTGACATCTATAGACTGCTTCAGTAATAAAGGAAGGTTGCACCACTATCTGTGTTATAACGAACTACTGGTGATTACTAGAAGGTGCTTTACCACAATCAGAATACCAAACGTAGACCTACGATGTAGAAAAACATCCAACTCTGACTGAGGTAATAACGATGGGTTCAAGGAGCTAACTCAGGCGTGTCTAGCTGCAGTTGAGAACCCTGCCAGTCGTGGGCAGAACCATCCCATCAAGCTACAAGCTATCTGGGGCTACAAGCTACCTGGGGCTACAAGCTATCTGGGGCTACAAGCTATCGCACCAACAGGTCATAACTCAGCGTACATCAACCAATTCTCAACTGAAACAGTGTCTACACATCATTAAATTACCATACATGTAAACACGTGGCACATACTACATAGGTGTCACACGGCTGACTTCAATAATCAGCATTCACCACATTCCCTCCAATTTGCGGTGAAGCTAGCAGGTCACAGCGAGTGATGTGCAGAAAGACATCATAATGTTCTCCGGTAACTCCATATTCCGCTTCTAACTAAACATGGAAATGGAGAACCTACTGGTACATGAACACACACTAAAATACTGACCACAGACTATGGATAAGAAAGTATTTTCTTGGCCTTGGAGGCAAAGTAATTGCTTTGTCTTTACACTGTCCACAGTGAAGCGTTAGTGAACCTTTTCCCCGGCTTGGACCGGTACCTACAAAAGCAACAGGGGGGCTCAGAACAACCCTTTTCTATTCTAGTTGTGGGATCCTTTCTACCATGACACATCTGAGTTTAGCTGGGATTATTTTTGTAGATTTGTTTATTAGAAGTTGTAACCCTGTGTTTGGGCTGACCCTGGCCTGCGTTCCACCAGCTGTTTAGCCTTGGCGTACTATATACTATATAGTATATTATATTATATTACTAATACTAATACTATATATCCATATCCTGGAGACCTCAGTTGTTGACATACATGGGCAATGCAATCTCAGCTAATATACTTACTACAACTAAGATATATTTATGTCAGGCCCTCATACTTACTACAACTAAGGTATCATTATGTCCGGCCCTTATACCTACTACAACTAAGACGTCTTTATCTTCCTGAGACTTGAAAATGGCCGTCTGTCTGACCAGCTCACCTTGTCTAGCGTTGTACTATTCATGGACATTTTTCTGTGCTCCGTTGTAACTGCAGCTTGCTGCAGCGGTGGCTGTGTCTGGCGGTGCAGATGAATAAATAAATTGGGACGGCTGATCCATTTGGATGTTTGACATTTACCGATGAGACTATTAAGAGAGCAGCTCACAAACAGGAGCTGCGAGGCTGGAAAACACGCCCACATGTCCACAAACTGGAAAAACACACACACGTGTCCACAAACTGGAAAAACACACACACGTGTGTGTGCTGAGCACACAATGAAGACACACGCTGTAGTTGAGCATCTGGAAATGCACAACTGCAATACAATCCAAAGCACAATCATGCATACGCACAGCGTACTCCCAGCATGCAAACATGCTAATTGGTTCTTCATAATTTACATATGAGTCCTTTTTAGTTCTGGATGACACAAAACGGACAAACGTTGATATAACTGCATGAAATGCCGTGCTCATATGCCTTTTCTTTATTTTTCTCCAGACCCATTTTGTTCTCTCACGTAAACACATTTTGTGTTGCAGTAATTGATTTCAAGAATTATGACATCCAACACAAGACTGGACAAGTCCTTTAAGATGCAGGACTGTGAGGAATTAACATTCATTTATATCCCCACATATAAACAATTTTCTAAATCCAAACAGGTTATTATGCTACAACTAATAGGGGCCCTGCTTTAGGGGATCCACAATACCCAACTCAGACAGACTCAGACCATTTCTCTAGATCCTCCAAGCATTCTACTACTTGCTATGCTTGGGGTCAGTTATGTGACATTGTTTTGTATTCGCAAAAAACTAATTCTGTTAAAAACAAATCTCCACTTTTAAGTAATTTTCCAGCAACCTATCTGCCTTTCAAATTTTGATGACATTGTTATTCATCCGCAGTTTGTTATTCATTCTATGTCTTAGCATTTAGTTCCACCCTATACGCCTAATTCTGATAACTCTTAAAAAACAACCTCCAAGCTGAAAAAGGCAATCCACGCTCCGCCCACCAAAATTCAGAGGACGCAAGAAACATGCAGACAACCCGGAATGTGCAGTCTTCACGCATCGGATTTGAAACAGCGGTGTGCAACCGGACCAATGCTCTTGTAGCTCGATTGATGGGAGAAGGAAACGGACCCTTGTTTACCTTGAACAAAGACAATGACGACGTGAGCAATTTCTAGGTAAGGATTTGTTAACTCACAAGGATACGTGGGCAGTTCCTCGATCTCCAGAGCGCTTTGTGCGAACAGCCCGCGCTTCGAAACGGTGTAGCGTCGAACCGTCACTGGCGGAAAGCTGTGGCTTGGTTACAACGATCTTTAACCAGCGGACGAATTGTATTTTATCCATCAATGAACAAATCAATTAGACAATTCTGAAAGACTATTTCGTACCAAATGAGTATCGTGAACGTTCGTATTGTCACGTTCAGAATGATAAAAGACTCATAACAGCATAGTGCACCGTGATGTTTTCTACGCTGTCATCATCACCAGACTACCTTAGTGGATTTAGAAGCTTGTTTTAGCCTGGGACCATGAAGCGTGATGGGCAACCTTTTGCGGAAATATCACAGACAAGCCACATTTAAAAGATAGACTGCTTTGTAATTAGTCTCCGGTCAATGAAAACGCTTGTTTGTTGTCATCAGTCTAATTGCATTAGCCAGCGCCTTGCTGTGCTTTATTCGCTCATTCCTTATGGGTTTAACGCAGTAGCTCGTAAAATTAGAAACTTGAGAAAAGAGGCAATTTCTTTCTCTTAGCCTTCATGTTCAATTATTTTTGTGTGCGTTGTGACACGCTGTGGCATGTGAATAACATTTGATTAACGAGGACAAACTCAACTTGTTTAGGTCAACTGTTTTAATGTTGTCCCGCGCACACAGACACTTTCTCGAAACTGGTTTTACAATTTTACATCGCCAAACAATTAAGGAATATATTAGACCATGGAGAGTAAATCTTGTTAGAATCCCTGAGACGGAAAGGTGGAAAACTCTCCTGACCAGTGAATCCGACTCTGGTAACCTCATACGTCTTCTATATAGAAAGTCTGAGTTGCGTCCTGGATCACTCCGGCTCCAACGTGCTTGTCTCGTGGACGCTCGTCCGGTGATTGTTTGGCAGACGGGTGGTTTTGGCTGGTAGTCGTGACACATTCCTGGGCCAGGGGTTGTCTAATTCGGACTGGTTAGATCGTGTGATTATTTACTTTAGCAGCTACTTGAATCCAACCCAACAGTATCAACGTCCAAATAGCCATCAGATTAGACACGGTAATTACGTTGTCCTAGAGAAATGATGACTGTCTGTAAGGAGGCAAGGGCCATATATAACGAATGTTTGTCGATTACCCCTTTAGGTTAGAAAATGGTTTGCTTTTGGGAGTATCTTTGTCTTACTTCTTTGTTTGGGATCGAAGGAGGTCTCTAGGGTTATATTGGATGAGTTATTTCTATGGCTTTGCTTTGCGCACGAAAGCCAACATTCACCTGAGAAAAAACGGTAGCATGAATATAGAGAGAAATGCAACCTCTGTGTTAAATATTGAGCAGCATTCCCCGTCCCTCTCAACCCAAAATTCAGTGCGTTTTTTCAGGGTTCTGGGTGATGGCTGGAAACCCAATGACAGGTACAAAGCAAAGAGTGAGTCGCATTTACTATTTTGAAATAAGGGAGGCCTTTCCCAATTGATGGCTGCAAAATGACACCTGGCTTCCTTGAGTGTTCTTTACAGTGCTGTTGCAAGAATATAATCAGGTCCATGTATGGCAATGTTGTTTTTGACAATGATATGTGTACGGTATACTGATTTAGTTACGGCTGTCCCTCGGCAGTGGAAATCACTGTGAGTCATCACGTCATCCATAGCATCCCAGTATCGGATTGCCCTACTAACAGCACGGTTATCGGGTTAGAATTGCATTACAGTCACATTACCCTGCTTGGTATCATGATGTGAGTATTGTATTGGGAGGTGCTGGGACCTCGGTCCAGTTTATTACTCACTGTTGCCTCAACAGTTGATGTATCAAGAGGTGTGGAACGTGACACATTTCTGTAGAACAGGCTGCCATTCGCAGTGAAAGGTACAAGCATAATACCTGCGATCATTACTCCTGGGGATAATTCAGCCCCCGTCGTGTGGATGGATGAGTGATAATTCAGCCCCTTTCATGTGAATGGACGAGAGATAATTCAGCACCTGTTGTGTGGATGGATAAGGGGTAATTTAGGCCCTGTCATGCGGATGGATGAAAAATAATTCAGCCCCCGTCGTGTGGATGGATGAGGGATAATTTAGGCCCCGTCATGTGGATGGATGAGTGTTAAGTCAGACCCTGTCATGTGTTTGGATGAGGGATAATTCGGGCCCTGTCATGTGGATGGATAATTCAGTCCCCTTCATGTGAATGGATGAGGGATAACTCAGGCCCCGTCATGTGGATGGATGAGGGATAATTCAGACCCTGTTATGTGGATGGATGAGGCATAATTCAGGCCCTGTCAGTTTCAACACAATTGTCTTTATACTTGCAAACCTCCACAAGGGTTGTTCGAAAATGTAGCGCCTGCTACTGAAGAAGGGGGCGTCTTGAGCTTTCGGTGTCTGCAAGTTTACATAACACAGTCATTGAACCTTTTTGGATTTGTCACTGAAAATTTAGCGTAATGTAAATGAGCCTTAAATGTGTAGAGGTGTGTGTCCTTTATTGGACTGTTAGCCCACGGTTTATGAGCAGCAGTTATGAAACCTGTCTTCGAGGGGGGGGTGGCTGCCGTCATCCTGACCAGCTGTCCCTCCCTGTCTGTGGGAAGACGCTGAGGAGGGGAGGGGGAGGAGTAGGGGGGCAGCTGGGGTGAGACATCAGGAGAAACATGTGGGAGAGATAATGAGCCAGTAATAACAGGCCATAAACACCCTTTCAAGTCTCATGGGGGCTTTCTGTCGGATGCTTGTTTAGCTGTTGAGTCGTTTTCTTCAGGTGACAGTTGTTCGTCTGTGTTTCCTGTGGGTTCATGTAACTTCCTCAAACTCCCTTTCGAGATGCAACTAGACAGCAGAGAGCTCAAGCTATTAGAAGAGATTGGTAGTGTTTAATGGTAGTGAAACCGGATTCCAGGGCATAACCTAACACAATCATGTCTGGGGTGGAATCAGTTGTTGACGTTTCGCTTGCCATTTAAACGGGACGAGATAAGCACGCGCCTCTAATCAAACCGCATGAGAGGCTGGCTAGATGCCCCTGCTGCGAGGGGGGGGGGGGTCCAGAGGTGGGCCATGTCTGGTGTTGTTGATATCAGCTGTGTGGTTGCTTAGCACATTTAATTTGTGATATTTTATCAGGGTCCAACTGTTTGGCATCTGTTGCAAGCTGTTCTATCCTGCCCCTCACCTACCATGCGAATCCCAGTTTCTGCCTAAAAATAAATTATCAAAGAAGAAGGTATCTTAGGTTGCCTCTCTATTCCCACCACCCGTTCTTACGGAAATACGCGGCTCAAGGTTTGATGAGAATTGATCAAATATGACTGGGTTTAAACTACTACACAACACATCCTTGTTGTGTAGTAGATGGTTACTTACCGATACAATTCTAAACTCATAGAGAGTTTCTATACGCCACATGTTTCTGTGATATGTTTCTATTTTGGCTTGTGTAGAACAGGTCCCAGTTGAGATTCTGGACAAACGGACCCATTGTGATGTACTGGGGCTCTGTTACATCAGCCTCTCTAGTGGACCCAGCTGTCAGGGAGGTTCTGAGGATTTAGCCTTAAAAAATTGAAAAATATCCAGTTTCCTAACCGACGGAACCCCGCTGGACTTTAATTTCAGTTGAACTATTTGAAGGCTGAGTGACGAGACATCTCAAGCTGACTGGTGTTCTATTGTTCTGTCAGAACCAACAGGGGAACGATGGATTTACCTTGACGTTTAATCTCAACGAGTGGAAACCTGCTGAAGGTCCGCAAGATACGTTTAATTTACATCCTCCGGGGACCAAGTGGGGACAATGTTGCTCGGATGTGTTTGAAATTGTATATTATAAAAAAAAATTTTTTTTAATTGTTTGAAGTTATAATAAAAACTTAAACCCTTTTTTTAAAGTATTATTTTGGTTTATATAATATGTCCTCTGTACTTCATAATGGAAATTTCCTCTACAGAGGACAAAAATAAAAGGCTGGGTCTCAGGAGGATAATAAACTATACATCCTTCATCCAGGGGCGACGTTACCTGCCTCAGTCGGTTCCCCTGCGGGACCTTACACCACAATGGCCAACCCCTGAGAAGTGCTCCCCCCCATCGATACACCGTTTGACAGGCTACATACAGATCCTGCTAATGTCAAGCCTTGAATATGGACGGTTCAGAGGCTAAAAAAGAAAGTGTTAATGGCATTAATAATTTGAGATGAAACGCATGTGTTATGCTTAATATTTCTATGTGTTACGCTGGTGACAAACTTAATATTTCTATGTGTTACGCTGGTGGCAAACTTAATATTTCTATGTGTTACGCTGGTGACAAACCTAATATTTCTATGTATTGGCCAATGAGAAGCCCCTTAATGAGCGGCCATTTGATGTACCAGACCTTTTGTTGACAAAATACCCGCCCCTTTTTAGTGGTGCTTTGTTATCTTTTAAACATTCTGAACGTCAAATGGAGGAACTGCATTGACCCACATGCTCACTATCCACAAAAATAACATTATTGTAGACAATGAGCACATTGTGACTTGTAGACTAGGGCTGTGTCGAAATGTGGGCATGTGGGTAAGCATGTTGCCATGTTATCTCGTCTCCGGTGTCTGATCTGACTGGTATTTCTGCCAGTTAGGAGTCACTAGCTCACAGTTTGTGGCCTTCAGATTGCAGGCCTGTCTAAAGCCAAGGCAAAGCAACTAGTGCTTCAGTGTTCCTGGGATGCACGTGACATCAACTTCCACAACCTTTCATCTGCGCCAGTCCTCTCAAGTGTGATGTCGCTCGTGAAAGATCGTAAAATAATTTAGAAATCTTAAAATAATTTAAAATGCCTACGTGTGTTTTCACTTCCAGGGCTATCGAATGTTACCTGAGACTAACCCCTACAGTTCATCTTGTGATTAGTACATTGTAGACTGTCATGCCCTGGCTGCGAGCCCCTGGCCGTTTCAGGGCAAGCCTAAAAGTGAGGCTTCTAGCCCTCTTCATGCCGCTGTGGGCTCCCCAGTCAGAGCAGCTGCATTCAGTTGACTCTGATTGGGGAGCCTACTTAGGTTAGTTTTACAGCCACACCCGGTGTGGTTTATTGTTTGTGTTTGTCACAGCTTCACGGTTTGTCTTTCATTTAATTCCGATTCAAGTAGATACGCTACACGTTATTTGTATATTGTTTTATGTTAGTTAGTCCTTTCATTTTACGTGTACAGTTTCGTGTTAGTTTGTACCTGTTTGTTCTATGGATTAAATTCACCTTTTCATTTATTCAAAATGTCAGCATATGGTTCCGCCACACTACAACACCGTGACATAGACCCATCAGGCTATTTATATCCTGTTCCCTGGACCTGTAATGTGTTTGCACAGAGCTATTTTGAATGAAACACACTGCTCCAAAAAATTAAGGGAATGCATAATCATCACAGTATATAACACCAAGTCAATCAAACTTCGGGGATATTCATCTTTTCAGTTAGGCAGCATTGTGAATAAATGTCAGCTGATTTGGTGCAAATTAAAGTTGCCACAGCAAGACATCCCCCAAAAAGGGAATGATTTTACAGGTGGTGGCTACAGACAATTGCTCTCTCTTTATTTTTTCTCACAGTTTCTTTCCTAGTTTTGTGTTAACGGGATAGTCTCACGCTGGTGCAGTGAGCTTTGTGTTCCTCCTGGTGCAGGACAATGCCTGGCCTCCTGTGGTCAGGGTGTGGAGGCAGTTCCTGGATGACGAAGGCACTGATGCCATTGACCGTCCTTCATGTTCCCCTGACATGAATCCAATTGAGAACCTCTGGGACTTTATGTATCGGTGCACCTGACACATCAAGTTGCACCACAGACTGATGCCCTGATCCAGGTCTGGGAGGAGATTCCAGACATTGTTGGGGGTGCATACAGCCAGGTGGGGGTCATACACACTACTGAATCACTTTATGAGTTGCCGTGATGAAATGTTTTTTAATACAGCCCTCAATCTGTCGTGATCAATACTGGCATTGCTCGAGATAATCAACAACGTTGTATTTCTATGTTACGTTTTGCTTCGTAAAAACTTGGCTGGTAGCCCCCCCCACCCCGAGGTCCTCATTCCTAGACGATGGCTGGTTTCTGGTGATTGGGCCGTGTCGCTGTCAGACACGCCCCTCCCCACTTGATGGGCCTTGACGGGAGATTTAGTGGTGCTGTTGAGATGCGGGACCTTGCTCCTGGTCGGACCACGTTCCAGAACACTCACAGCTCTCCGAAACCCACGACCCAAAGGCTGTCATTAGGAGATGTGCGATTGGTCGTCAGGAGGATGTGCCAGGGTTGCCGTGTGACACAGACTCTGACTGCAGTCTGGTCTTTGGAATTCATTGATTATGATCCTGAGGTGCTTAAAAAAAATATTCATTCAATTTGGGATTGTGAAGTACCACTCGTTCCCCGACTGTCCTTTTATTATTTAAGTTCTTGGCAGTTCTTTCTGCCTTGTGGATGTGATAGAGCACTACATTGCTGCTGTACATCTGACATTAAACAGCGTAGAGATGGTTGCTCGATTGTGGCATGGGTTTTCTGTGACGTTGTAGAATCGTTACAGAAGACAAAACACTGGTGGGTTTGGCTGTGGTTTCTGCGGTATCTGGGTTAAGCTGTTACAGTTCATCACATCTTGCAATGTCTCTAGGGCAGTTTTCTTGTGAAATACTGATGCTGTTTGGGTGATTCTGAAATGGAATGATGTGATGTGTGCTATATTGGCAGTCCAACAGTAGTGGAATATTTGTACTTGCCCGTGATGAGAACTTCTCTGGCAGCTTGTTAATTAATCAGTGAGTCAATGCTGTGAATCTGTCTGGCGTCCTACCTGGCAAACAGGACTTCTGCTGACTGACAAATGGCTGAGCTTGTCAGCAGGAGACCATGCATACTGCATAATTAACACACTAGTCACATATTTATTAGGGATCACAGTCTCCTGTTTGCTACTTTCATCTCCATCACCCTCTCACTCTCAGCCCCCTGTCTCACCCACCCATCTGACTTTCTCACCCACCCATCTGACTCTTTCCCCTTCCCATCTGACTCACCCTCCCATCTGACTCTCTCACCCACCCATCTGACTTTCTCACCCACCCATCTGACTTTCTCACCCACCCATCTGACTTTCTCATCCACCCATCTGACTTTCTCACCCACCCTTCTGACTCTTTCCCCTTCCCATCTGACTCTCAGCCCCCTGTCTCACCCACCCATCTGACTCTCTCACCCACCCATCTGACTCTCACCCTCCCATCTGACTCTCTCACCCTCCCATTTGACTCTCTCAGCCTCCCACCTCATTCTCACCCTCTCCTTCCTGTCTCACCCTCCTATCTGACTCTCTCACCCACCCATCTGACTCTCACCCTCCCATCTGACTCTCTCACCCTCCCATCTGACTCTCTCAGCCTCCCACCTCATTCTCACCCTCTCCTTCCTGTCTCACCCTCCTATCTGACTCTCTCACCCTCCCATCTGACTCTCTCACCCTCCTATCTGACTCTCTCACCCTCCCATCTGACTCTCTCACCCTCCTATCTGACTTTCTCACCCACCCATCTGACTCTCACCCTCCCATCTGACTCTCTCAGCCTCCCACCTCATTCTCACCCTCTCCTTCCTGTCTCAGCCTCCCTCTCTTCTGTTCCTTGACTGTTTTCTAAATGAAACGTCTTTCTCTCTCCTAATTACAGGAGGTCTGTCCCATTCCCAGGGTGACAGACGGTCAGTGGTGGGTGGTGGAGGACTTAATTGATGCTATGGGGTCTGTGTCCAGGTGGCTGTGTGTCGGTGTGTGTGTGTGTGTGTGGTTGCTAAATATAAATCCAGTTCCAGAGGGTGGTGGATTTGGGTAGAGATCACTCAGATCATACAGACACACAAGGAATTTGAAATCAAATGAAACACTGATAAACTCTTGTGTGGAGACACTGATGTAGGACAGCACTCTTCTGTATTGTCTCATTACATTTTCTGTAGTTTAAGATATATTTTCAGGCATTTGTTGGTGTTATTTGGATAAACAGTGGTGAAGGATAGTTACTTTTGTACTTGCTTTAACAAATAAATGTTTCACGTGCCAATAAATAAATTGAGAGGTGTGTTTGACATTATTAGTTTAAAGTATTTTTATCTAACCCGGTAGAGCTTCACTGTGTGTGTGTGTGTGTGTGTGTGTGTGTGTGTGGCTTCTGGCCCTGCCTACCCTCTGTGTTCTGAGTCAGGGGTCAGGTGTGAATCCTGTCTAACAGATGGCAGGTGATAAAATCACAGGTGGAGGTGTGTGTGAGTCCAGGTGGCTGCAAGTCCCCCTGAGGTACATCCTGTCAGGCGCGAAGCTCCGTCAATAAGATCTAATGCAAAATACAGCACTGGCATTGTGATACGGATTTCAGAGGGCTTTGCTCCTGCAATTTCGGTTGGCGAAATTGATGATGTAAATCGTTAGTTGTTTCGAATTTTTCCATGGTATGTTATGGAGGAACCTCCATTTACACGAAGACGCTCTTGGTTTGATAAAGTACTGACCTGTTGGATTAAGATTTTTGAGATTATGATTTCGGGTTGTCCAATACCACCTCATTCTTACAATAGCTTAATTAAGGGGTAGATCATTTGAAGTGGGATAACTTGATTGTTTCATCATGTCTTGTGCATTGACTGCATTAAGAGTGATCCATTTTTGTATCCTGATCAAGGTTTCTTCCAAGACATGAATGTCTGCTAACCTAGGCTATATTGACTGAAACAATCAAGGATGTTTTCTTGAGTTTACTGTAATTGACATTTTGTTTACCGGTTAATGTTGTCCCAGATTAAGATTAAGACTTTTTGAACTAAGACCCAGTGTTTACTTTGGGGTGAAATAAATAGGAGTGCCGGTTTCTTTGTATCATTTTTTTAGAAAACAAAAGAAGGCAGCCGAAGGATTTGGCGCCAGTCTGATTTGACACCTTATGTAACGAAGAATCAACCTTTTGTTCAAGAGTATATAAAGCACCCGGTAACCATAAGACTGAAAGCAACCCATCCTGCAGAGTGTAAAAAGCCCCCTGTAGCCATAAGACAGAGATCAACCCATCCTGCTGTTACGGTATCTTCTGATTCTGACGTTTTATTGACTCGCTCCTGTGCTCCTGAATAACTCCTCACCAACTGCTGTTCTCGTTTGTAGACTTTTTATTGTAAATCGTATTACTGAGAGGGATTCAACAAGATAAAGGGGTTTTAAATAGAGACTCAATCCCTCAATGGAGACTGACTGTGTATGTGTGTAGCATTAACCCTCCGTTGTTTAGCGTGGAGGGGATGAAGAGGAGAGATGAACAGCTTCTTCACAGATCTGCTCTCCAACCCTCCCTTCATTTTCCTCCTCACTCCTCATTTCTCATTCTCTGCATCACCTCCTGTCTCTTTCCTGTCTCTCCTCTCTCACCGTTGCTGTCTCTCTCCTTTTCTTTCTCTCTGTCATCCTTATTCCTGTCTCACTCTCTGTGTCTCATTCTCTCTCTATCTCAATATATCTATGTCTCACTCTTTCTCTGTCTCACTCTATCCATATCTCATTATTTATGTCTCACCCTCTCTGCGTCTCACTCTTTTTGTTTCTCACTCTCTCTGCATTTCACTCTTTATTTCTCACTCTCTCTTTTTCTCACTCTTTCTGCGTCTCACTCTTTTTGTTTTTCACTCTCTCTGTTTCTCACTCTTTCTGTGTCTCACTCTGTGTGTGTGTGTGTGTGTGATTTGATCCAGGTTGTTTCCAGGCCAGACACTGAGGGCATAGTGGGCAGGGGCAAGTCATCCCAGAATCCCTGTCATTCTGTTGGTACATCTAGACCTGTATCTGGACACAGGTAATTCTGTTAGAACATCTAGACCCGTACCTGGACACAGGTAATTCTGTTGGTACATCTAGACCTGTATCTGGACACAGGTAATTCTGTTGGTACATCTAGACCTGTATCTGGACACAGGTAATTCTGTTGGTACATTTAGACCTGTACCTGGACACAGGAAATTCTGTTAGAACATCTAGACCTGTATCTGGACACAGGTAATTCTGTTAGAACATCTAGACCTGTATCTGGACACAGGTAATTCTGTTGGTACATCTAGACCTGTACCTGGACACAGGTAATTCTGTTGGTACATCTAGACCTGTATCTGGACACAGGTAATTCTGTTGGTACATCTAGACCTGTATCTGGACACAGGTAATTCTGTTGGTACATTTAGACCTGTACCTGGACACAGGTAATTCTGTTGGTACATCTAGACCTGTA
>JACXGK010010566.1:0-17697 GCA_016801125.1 Novumbra hubbsi | reverse complement strand
AATCAGAACCCAAAAGGCAAGGTTGTACCGTCCGGTAAGAGTACTCGCTTGTCGTATACCACCCTGAACGTTTTGACAAGTGGTGCATTGCTTAGTTTGAAACCTTTTTTATCCCTGACAATACGCTTGTAGGAGGTTAAGATTACTTCACTAGTCCTGTCTTTTATATAACCCTCAACCAATCTTGTGATCGAAGCAATCTATCTTTGCGGCGTTTTCGTCTCCGCTGTAACTGATCCATAAGATTGTACAGCTCAAGCCGCCCCCGTAAGCTGTAGTGAACGAAGCAATAATCACATTGACATTTCCCGGACAACGTAAATTATTTTCTTTGTATCTCCACTGCACCATAGCCACGTTCTGATTCAGGAAAGCAAAATGCGAAATTTCAAAACGGCTTGAAAACATTAACTCGTTAAATGTCTGTGCATCTCTGACCAGGGTTGTAGTCAACATGTTGGTTCTCTGGGCATATTTACCCAAAGATTGTTCAAAAAAAGCTTTGAAACGCTTCTCTTGGCCTGATTGACAATTATCTTTGTGGGATCCAAACGTATGCCCTCTTTCTCATAATAATCTTGAATGTACTTGTCTTTGCTCTCTTGGTCAACGGCCGATGCAGGATAACCCGAGGCCATCTGCTTGCCTCTCAAGAAAGTCTTGATATAACCTTTAAAAAGATCATCCGATTTTGTGTCAAAGTGCCACACTTCATGAATTTTAACTACAACGTAACCTTTCTCTAGGGCCTTATTGAACTCCTCTGTAACCCATACACCTGTCAGAGATCTCTCTTCAGCAGAATGGTCACAAGGGGTTTGCTGGTTATTGTTGTCACTACATGTACGGCAAAGAGTAAAGAAAAGCTTGCCATTCGGCCCACGGGATGGCAACACGGGGAGAAACAAACCCCTAGGAGGTTGAACTGTAGCCTTAATCAAACCAAAGTAGTTTTGCGGTAAGTTAAAATCCCTGTGTATTATTTCAGGATGCCCCACAGGAAAAGGGTACTTGCTCATGACATGGGGATAAAGGGATGTAAAATCACTATACTCAACTGTCTCACCCTCTTGGGCTGTATACCTTAAAGTCAGAGTGTTGGTACGACCGCCAAATAAACCCTCTCTGGGTTCCAAAGGTTCTGGCACAGAACTTTTAAACCATAATCGTTCTGTAAGGACATCACCTTGTCTTGGAACTCTAGATACATGTCACCAAAGGTCTTTTGTGTCAAGGCACACGTTTCCTGTGGTAAAAAACAAGAGCTACAACTGTGAAAGAAACAACCATTAAACTCAAAAGCTGTGGGCACACCATCTAGGACTGCGTAACCGTCTACATGATAGGGGCCAAACTGTTTTTCACCACCCTTCAAGGCATGCTGAATAAAAATGTCTTCTGTCTCAGCCACATACTCCAGCCATTGTATCGAGCTAGTAGAATAGGCCTTGTACTGTCGCCTGTAGTTATCTGGGGAGAGAATGGCTATAGCGGGTGTAAAAACTTTGTACGATAGGTTTTCATGCATGCTGATGCTATAATGATACAACTCAAAGGGTCGATACCCGCATCGCTGATTACCTCCTCTCTGAATTTGGGTTTGAGTTGCTATCATAACCTCTTGAATTATGTGCTATGAACGTGTAGTCTTTATATTTTCTTTTTCTAAAATGAACCTAGAACCCCCTGCGGACCATTTTTTACCCTTGAATGTCATGCTAGACACATATATAGGCATATGTTGACCTGTTGGGTCATCCTGCCGGGTTTCAAAATCATAAAAGGCATATTCTGTCAATGGTTTCTCTTCAAGCAAAGCTTGAATATAACATTCGTGGTCTTTTATTTGTGGGACCGTGTCATCCAAAAGTATTTTACAAACCGGACAACGTTTCTGTTGACACTTGTGTGCCTGGGGTTTGTTAATGCTTTGGTTATAATTTCTATGACAATTTAAACACTTTTTATTGATGTCACACCAGCTGAAAAACTTACATGCCCCTGAATGCCATAAAGCAAGTTTATGCTTTTCATAACAATAGGGTGAGTTACATGTACGGTTACACTCATTACACTTTATGAGTTGTTTAGGGTGTAAATGACAGCCGTCATCTATACATACAGAACAGTTAAATTGACACGAGTGACCACCATGTCTTGTGTAGCCTACATGGCATGCTTTACAGACGCACGGTGTGCCTATGAACGCCGTAATCTTTTTAATCCCATAGTAATGGTTGTCTTGCACGAACAAATACAACGTTTGTGGATGAGGTTGTGGTGTGTTTTGGAATTTCAAGAGGGTTGCATCATCTCTACTAGAACAACAACTTTGACCCCCAACAATCTTTCGAATTTGACTATATCTGAGAACGCTACGGCTTCATGTACTGATAACCCAACAGCTACCTGAAACTACTGAGCCTTTCTCATACCCTCTAAATCAGTAATCCCTGGATTTAACAAATGTGCCAGATATATGGCAAAACATAACTTTTTGTTACCCGTATTCAAAGGTACAATAAGATGTGGTCTTTTACTGTTGACTATCTCTGATTTCAAAAGAGTCTCAGCCTTCCTCCTCGGGGCACCAGAACCCTGTGGAGTTCTCAAAATTTGTACAACCACCTCCAGGGAGCTATCAGTTAAGACTGCTAAATTGGACTGTACGAGTCTTTCAACCATATCAAGAAATTGATCCAAAGTTACATCACCGTGCTCCATAACATGTGATACAACATTTGCGTATTGACTCCCCTCTAATCTCTAACTGCAGAACATCCCTGGGTTCTGCATAATTGGTAGCTCTTTCCAACAACTCTGTTAATGTAGCTACAATGTTTGTGTAAAATGCAGCGTAATCGTACAAACCATGTATTGGTGTAAAATTGAAACGTTGACGTATTTCATTGTTACTGAATTTATTACGATAAACAATATTTACATTTGGGTTAATAACACCACCCTGCTGATTCACATTTGCACGGGGTATCTGTGGTTCTACAATATTAACATTTTGCTCAACAACGTTTGGTTCAATAACAAAATTTTGTGCAACAACGTTTGGTTCAATAACAACATTTTGCTCAACAACAGAATCATTATTCACATTTGCCTGGGATACCTGTGGCTCTAAAGGCTCAGCTACAGTGTTTAAACCGATAATCTCCCTAAAAACAGCATCATAATCAGGACTTGTTAAAGGCGCTTGCATATATACATCATCAATATGTACATTTGAATTACCAATTTGTTGTACAACTGCTTCAGGGTTTAAGCCACAAATTTCATTAATCAATGAGTCATAGTTAGGTCTTTCTACAGAACTTAAACTCCTAATCTCACTAATTACAGCAGCATAGTCTGGAACGTTTATCTCAGGATTTAGAGCCTTAATTTGTTCTATCAATTCGTCATAATTGTGTTTGGGGCCCATTTTTTTTAAAAACTATTTACGTTTAAGCAGTGAACTTGTTTTTCCAGAACAGCCTATCTTTACAGCGTTGCTTTGTTAAGAATTCAAACATTTGTCGCTGTGCATTGTTCTGTCTAGACTTCCAAACAAAAACATCTTGGCAACGCTGTTTGTGTGCTAATTCCAGAAGCAGTCTTTGGAAAGTGTCCTGCCTAGCATTCCAAATTGTAAAGAATTCTGCTCGGGACATTAATGGGCTACATTCAGCATCAGAATGAACGTTACTTGCATTAAGTACTTCACATTCCTTGGCCGGCTCTTGATGGATTCTGCTCCCCCGTTGTGCTTCTTCAGCAACATTGGGAGTTTCAGGAAACACCTCTTGAACCGCTTGTACGTTTAAAAGCTCTGAAAAACAAAAGAGGCATGTATAGACTTTAATCATCTATATATCAATAATATAACTGATTATATATATATATAATATATCATTACCATCTTTTTTTTAAATAGCTAACTTTTATTTTGTTTCGCTTACTCACCATTTCGTTCAACGTTATCGTTAGCCAAAGCATTGGTGCCCATTGTAGCGTCTGTGTCGGAATCTGTCGATTTTAAAATATTTAAAAAATATATTCTATAAACATTTATAAATACTTTTTAAAAAACATAGCGCACGCTTACCATAAACGATCTCTATCCCGCTGCCAACGCTCAGAACATGCTCAGGAACCTCTCTGTACGCATCATCAGAATCTGTCGATTAAAAGAAACATTTTTAAAGTACTTTTAAAATATATACAAACCCCGTTTTTAGTATTTTCAAAAACGTATATAAACTTACCATAAAATACATTCGTCACTAGAAGCAAAACCTGGCTAACTGTTGGCGCCTCCTCAGAATCTAAAAAAATATTTAAAAATAATGATTTGATAACGCTTATACATACGTGTATAGAAACAGGTTAATTATTTACCAAACTTACCTGGAATGACTTCTGTACTAGACGTCAGCAGCATTCCGTTGCACGTAGCATTCTGACGTTGTTCCTCGGTAACGAGCCGATCACACTTTGACGGTGACTGGAGGTCTTTCTCATTGGCAACATCTACCGCACTCCTATGGACTTGCGCTGTTACCGTTTCACTATACAGGTCTTGCGAAAAAAACACGTCTTGGAAGCTTAACGTAGTAGAAAATGGGGCGGGCACTAAGGAGTCGGTTTTTACAAACTGCGCAATCTCTTGGAAATCGGGCCTTTTTTGCAGACCTCCAGTAGAATAGGACTCTGAAATAAAAGAGGTTATAACTTAAAAAACAAACAAGTTTGTAATTATAACTTTAAGAACATGTTTTTAAAATAGACCTTGAAGAATCCTAGAAGGTGTATGGCTAGCGATAGAAATGCTCTCGTCGTGTTTGTAGCTGTATGCCATTTTTATATTCCTATACTTTTAGAAAATA
Source organism: Novumbra hubbsi (assembly GCA_016801125.1). Taxonomy (NCBI): domain Eukaryota; kingdom Metazoa; phylum Chordata; class Actinopteri; order Esociformes; family Umbridae; genus Novumbra; species Novumbra hubbsi. Next base: position 12,817 of record JACXGK010010566.1, on the reverse strand, counting down.
AACTGTATGTTAATATAGTATTTAGAGAATAACTTTTTAGAAATTGTATATCATTTTTACTTCAAATATTACATACCTTTTTTTTTTTTCAGTGAAGAAAGTTGTATCTTTTCGAGCTGTAAGATGTGAAGATCACTTTGCTTTCGGGCCGTCACTTTTATAAGCAAAAAAATGCAAACGCCCCCCACCCAACCATTCAGATTATAATCAGTTTATACTTACACAACAATAATTCTTGTTTGGGGGTCCGTACAACATCGTTTTAAATGAACACGTTGTGTGAAGAGGTCTTGAATCTTGTACAATAAAACGCGGATCAAAGGCCAGTCAGTTAATAGGAAGGTAAATAATTCTACATAGTAATTAAACAACTTACTAAAAACACCATACATTGGATATTCTGTTAGAAGCGAGAGGTTACTCTTATTATAGGCTTATAAATATATTTTAATGTACTATATTGTGTTAAAACTGGCCCCCTTTAGAATCTCTGGTAAATTACAAGTTAATGTTTCTAAAGATTTGGGTTCGTATCCAGGTAATTTCTTACAAGCTTCAGCGTTATTATTATACATGTTAACATCTAAGTTAACTTAGATAAATTCCAAAGAGTAAAACTGACGCCTCTCTAGCTTACATATTCATTTTCGATGTCTGGTAAACACGACGCCAGGTGGGGAGGTGGGGAACCCCTCTAGCAAGGGTTTTCCAGGCGACAAGATGTCGCCACCAAGAAAAGGGATGGGGTAAACACTACGCCCAGGTGGGGAGGTGGGGAACCCCTCTAGCAAGGGTTTTCCAGGCGACAAGATGTTGCCACCAAGGAAAGGGATGGCGAACTCACACGCATTTATGATATTAAAAAACACACGCACGCACATGCACACATACATTTTTCAGGCGTCGGAATGTCGCCAACCTGTTGTGGTGGGGAACCCCTCTAGCAAGGGTTTTCCAGGCGACAAGATGTCGCCACCAAGGAAAGGGAGGGCAAACACACACGCATTTATGATATAAAAAAACACACACACATACACGCATGCACATGCACACATACACGCACGCACATGCACACGCACGAACCTTTAACTTTTTCTGCTGTAACCGCTAACAAAGGGGTCAAATACTTATTTCACTAAGTAAAATGCAAATCCATGTATAACTTCTTTGAAATGCGTTTTTCTGGATTGTTTTGTTGTTATTCTGTCTCTCACTGTATAAATAAACCTACCATTTTGCTAGAAAAACTGTTTGGATTGAAGTACAATTCTGGTATAAAAGAGGCTTTTAGAGATTGATTCAAAGCCCTGATATTTAATAGTTTGGCACCGCCCATATCGTATTCATTATATAGATATGCCCGTTTTACTTTATCTGTCTTACCATTCCAGATAAAGTCAAATATATTTTTTTCAAAGGCTTTGAAGAATGATTCTTCTGGTGTGCCATGAATAGATATGTGATTTGTGAAATGACCAGTGAGTTAACTAGAGCTACTATGCCATAGATAGAGAGAGATGCATTCCTTTCCGAGTATTTTGTTTTGTAGTTTGAACCATTTAAACATCCAATGCGTAATATTGTGCACTTTTCATAATTGGGTTTCAATCCAGATTTGAAAAGTGATCCAGATCATTGATAAGACATCTCAGAGATCCCATGCTTGTGTAAAACTTGAATTGTCTGCATACATGGATAGACCTTTGTTTTTAACCCCTGGATTTCTAATCCCTTAAGCTTATTATTTGTTCTGATTTTGCTAGCTAGTAATTCAATGGCTATCATGAATAAACAAGGGGATAATGGGCATCCTTGCTTTCCACCTCTTAATAGTCTAAAACTATTGGAAATAAATCTGTTATTTATAATTTTACATTTTGGGTTACTATACAACACTTTAACCCACTGTATAATAGATTCACCAAAGTTATAATGGCTCAAACTGTCACGTCGCCTCCTGGTGGTGGGCCCGCCTCCGGGTGCGTGACTCCCCAGAGTTCGTCGGCGCCGGCCTTCTAGTGCCATCGTTTATGTTTGTCCTGTTTCCCGTGTCCTGTGAAGGCACCCTTCCCTGATTCCCTGTAGCTGAACCCACTTAGCTGGGTATTTAAACCCCTGTGTCTTGTCTCCGTGTGCGTTATTGTCATTGTTACGTGTCGTTTCCGTGCTAGCGCCCAGTACAGCGCTGCTTAGTACCTTTGGTTCTCTAATCCATGTTCGTGCCTGCGTGCACTGGTACATTGTTGTCTATGCCTTTTTAGGCTTTTTGAGAGTGTTCGTGGTAATAAATACCGAACCGTTGAACTCACCTGTGCCTTGATCTCACTCATTTTTCACGGATCGTCACACAGAAACATTTATATATGAAATCTAGTCGCACTTTGTCAAAAGCCCTTTCAAAATCATCCATAAATAACAGGCCCGGTATATTTAAATCTTCATATTGTTTTATTAATTCCAGTATTTGACATATGTTGTCCCCAATATACCAGCCATGGTTATAACCTGTTTGATCGAGATGAATTATTTTGTTTATAACCTTTATTCTAAGGGAGAAGAAAGTGATAGACGGCTGCTCTCAATATTTTGATTGTTGAGACAACAGGTATGTCAGGGGTGGGGGGTCAAGGGTGGGGGTCAAAGGGGGTGACCCCCCGGGGTGTATTTGTGTGTGTATGTATGTACAGCTGTTTAATTTGTGGTTTTTATATGTCGCAAGCGCTGTCGTGAATGTTGGCTGAATCTTTTTTTTTTTTACACCTTTCTAGGAAGCGCTTGGTACATATACAAAAACAACCCCCCCTAAAAAACAGAGTTCACCCTTTTCACCGTTTGTCACGCAAGAATACGGACATGGACACCGCTTTGTCATAACATTCACAACAGCGCTTGCGATATAGAAACAACAAATTAATTAGCTGTACATACATACACACACAAACAAATACACTCCGGGGGGTCACCCCCCTTTTACCCCCACCCCTGACCCCCCACCCCTGACACACCTGTTGTCTGATCAATCAAAATATTGAGAGGAGCCGTCGATCACTTTCTTCTTAAGGGCTATACATTTTACTAAGATCTTGGCATTGCAGCATTGTTGTGTAAGAGGCCTCCACTTTTCTAAATGTGTAGGGTCTTTATACTTCCTATCCAGGTCCTGTTTGAGTAACAAGGATATTATGCCTTCTTGCTGAGTTTGTGATATTGAACTTATTTTAAATGAGTAGTTAAAACAGGCCAACAGTGGGACCTTTAGCTCCTACAAGATGGCGCCGCAGATGACAGTCTCTGTGTTTTGGTGTGCATTGTTTTTTCTTGTTTTGTTTGTAAAGTTAGTTTTCTGTTAAGATACATGAAGCTCTTTCACCAGAGATGAGCTCATAAACATCAGAGGAACAACTCCAGCGGATTTATTTCCTACGTTCTTGCTAACATCAGTGGAAATATTGGACATTCTAATCAAAGGTGCCCTTACCTATGTTCACGCAGTGAAACGCTGCAGAAGAGGGAAACGTGCCGGTGCGCTCGTACGAATCTGCAAACGTGGACATCGCACACCGTAACCTACAATAATTCTCTCCAATGTGCGATCGCAGTGCAACAAACAGGATGAACTCCAGCTACTGGCAGGAAAGGGCAGAAACTTTTACTCATCTTCAGTCCTGTGCTTTACGGAATTGTGGTTATGCGATCGGATTTCGGACTCTGTGCTACAGCTGGCAGGCTTCCAACTTTTCAGAGCGAATCGCGAAACAGAACTTTCCGGGAAAACGAAGGGAGGAGGTATCTGTTTTTATACTAACATTGGCTGGTGTTCTGATGTGACAGTGATTCAAAAGCACTGTTCTCCTGATCTGGAATCATTTTATATAAACTGTAGACCTTTTTACTCTCCCGTGAGTTTGCTTAATTCATTCTGGTCTGTGTTTACATTCCACCGCAAGCCAACGTGCAGGAGGCACAGCGCATGCTCGCCAACCAGATACTGTGTGTTGAGCGGGATAACCCTGACTCCTTTGTTATTGTCCTCTGGGACTTTAACAAGGGAAACCTCAGCCACGAACTCCCCAAATACAGACAATTAATTAAATGCCCGACCCGGGTGGAGAACATTCTGGATCACTGTTACACAACAGTCAATAATGCCTATCATGCTGTCCCCCGTGCTGCACTGGGTTACTCTGACCACGTCATGGTCCACCTGATTCCTGCATATAGACAGAAACTCAAGCTCTGTAAACCAGTTGTAAGGGAATCAAAGCAATGGAGCAGTAAGGCTGTGAAGGATCTTCAGGCAGTGTACTGACTGTGATTTTTTCAGGACTGCTTCCAACAGTCTGGATGAGTTCACAGAGGATGTGACGTCATACATCAGCTTCTGTGAGGACTGCTGTATCTCATCATGCACAAGGGTGAGTTATAACAATGACAAAACCTGGTTCACAACTAAACTCTACTAGACGGCTAAGGATGGAAAAGCAGGAGGCGTTCAAGAGGGGGGATAAGGACAGTTTTAAAAAGTTGAAGTACAGCTTTAGTAAGGAGGTGAGAAATGCTAAACGCCTGTATTCTGAGAGATTACAACAGCAATGCTCAGCTAACACCTCTGCTTCTGTCTGGAGGGGCCTTAGACAGATCACCAACTACAAGCCTAAAGCCCCCCATTCCATCAACGACTCGAGTTCTACTGTCTTTTTGAAAGACAATGGGACAGTACTGAAGCCATCCCCCAGCCTCAGCCCACCTACCCGACCTCAGCAGGAGTATGGGGCAGCCCCAAACTGCCCATCCCAGTGGCCCCCTCCCCTCCTACGACAACAACAACTCTTTCTGTCCTGGTGAGGGACGTTAACAGACTGTTTAAGAGACAGTAGAGTCCATGCAAAGCAGCTGGGCCAAACTCTGTCTCTCCATCCACTTTGAAGCATTGTGCTGATCAGCTGTCTTTGGTGTTCACAGTCATCTTCAACACCTCACTGGAAACATGCCACATGCCAGCCTGCTTCAAGACCTCCACCATCATCCCCATCCCCAAGAAACCAAGGATCACAGGACTTAATGACTACAGACCTGTCGCCCTGACCTCTGTGGTCATGAAGTCATTTGAGCGATCTTAGTCGGCTGAGTTTGTGAACCAGGGTTTGCCATTGTTATAACTCACCCTGGTGCATGATGGATACAGCAGTCCACACAGCCTCATCTTCTGAGCCTCTTTTGGCATGTAATCGCAAGAAGATGCAAACGTGAAAAAAACATGTTTGAACAAAGACGTTAGCAACGGGAAAATCCATTTATTGAGTTAAGCAAACTTGTTCATCACATTTGAATACATCTTTTTATATAATTGAATGTAGCTTTTTCATGCAATAAAATATTTTAGTTAAGCTAAGCTTTTTTTGGGGTTAAAAAAATATTTCAGTTTGTTTAATTTTATTAAATGTTCAATACATTTGAGCTCAGTCTGGCTCCATGAAATAGATTTTTCCCTCACTCCAATCAAAGCTTGGCACACTAGGTTGGAATATGCTGCAATCTTTAGTGTGAAATTAAGTCATGTCTCAAAGTCCCAGTTAGACCAAATAATTGAAAAAAGTTTGTACACCTCTGGTAAAATTTTTTTTTTTTTCCTTAGCAGGTGACATTACTGTCTGGCATGATTACTCGGGCATTATTGTTTTATTGACAAGTTTCCTTCTGTTTATTAGCTATTGGAGGGCCCTGGGTGTTAAACGTCCACGAACGCACAAATAAGCAGTAGTCCATAAAGTATTAAGTGTAATCAGTAATAATCTAGACAAAGTATAATTTCTGTATTTTATATACCACAGCTGAAAGACATGCTGGATGTCCATGTGTAACTGCCTCAGTCGATGACATCCACTTTGAACACACTATTGGGTAACAGCTTTTAAATGGTTACATTGTTGTTGTAATTTGATTTAAAAGCAAATTGCCCTTATGTTAGTGTGTGTCTTTGTTCAGGGTTGGACAGGTGGTCAATTTTCTGTAAAATGTGACGCTTTGTTGTGTGTGTGAAGGTTGGAATCGTGGTGAGCTGTGAGGACCTGTTCAGTAGTCGCCACTGGAAGGTGTGCCAGGCTTTTGCCACATTTGTCACTCAGCGCCCCACTGGAAAGAAGGTGAAATTAAGTCTTAACTATGGAAGACTATCTCATGAGACATTCCTTTATTACCAATTTTATATGATTGAGTTTATTAACAATAGATGTTTAGGTAGCTTAGAGTGGTGCAGTGGTCTAAGTAACAGATGTATTGATGCAGCATTGCCCAAAAGAAATATAACTAATTAACCCTTTAGACCCCAATATAATTCAAGAATGCTGCTCTAGATTACTGAGAATTCTAAAAGTAAATCATATTTTCCCACACATTTGAAACAAATAGATACAAAAAACTAAGAACAAATACAAATTACAAGTAAACTTTATTTTAATGAGCACATCCTCAACTTTAATTTGACACCACGTTCACATAACTTAAATTTTAGTTTTTTCTGTAAACACTTGTAAAATAAATTGACCTCTCGCTCGTTCTCCTCTTCCTCTGCGAATGCATTAAACATTTGCAACTACACAATTCATCTATTAAACTCATAGAGTTGCGAGACGGCAATCATTCACAGTCCACAGACTAATGGAAGCATAACAACGTTATCATAAGGCACTCAAATCACAATATATTATACTTTGTATAGATTATAAGTGAAAGTATGTGGCACATATTTCGGGAGATTCAGGACATCATGATCAAGTGACGACGTCGTCAACAAAGCATATTGTTACTGTCTCCAGTCTTGGCTAGTTATTGAAAGTGACAGTCTGTCACTTCAAAAGCGAAACACATTTGCAGTCAGACAACATTACTATAGAATGATTGATAAACCGAACTGGCAGTTTCCATTTATGAATGAAATCAGGAGAAATGCAAACAAAAATCAAACTAATTTGCCAACTACACCGCTAAACACCCAGAGGAAGCAACCATTCGAGCACCACAGCTGAGCTGATGAACTTACATATCAAGATATCTTGACAGGTATGTTATTGTCATATAAAAACTGTAACCAACTTTTCAAAGCATCAAATATGAGCAACACCACACACATACGCAATTTATTTTTTACTAACCGCTTATTGCTTTCAAATAGCAAGCAGGTTTTTCTCAGGTAGGTTTTGTGATATTTGCAACCACTATTATTATTAAAGAAACACTGCCGTCCGCGGTAGGTATTCTAATGGAAGGCCCTCGACGGCCGCCAGGTATTCTAAAAGGTTAAAAAGCTACATTTAAACAAATATTTATGTTGTGTAATGTTGAATCTGTGCTGTAATCTGCCTTACCTTGTGTGTGTGTTTTTACTCCACAGGTGCTGCTGCGTCCCTTCATCCCACATACTCAAGCAGAGCAGGTGGAGCACAGTCTTGCTGCGGAGAGGAGGAGAATGAGGATTCTCCACACTGACACTATGAAGGACCTTCTCACCAACCAGGCTTTTCATCCAGGTCAGTCTCAGTGGCAATAGAATTACTGTCACCATAGGAACTGACGTGACGTTGAATGTGGAGTCTGTGTTTGCCACAAATCAACGTATTAATTCATATGGGTTGGTGTGTTAGTTGAGGTCCAGGAGACGGTGATGGCAGTTCCGGCGGAGAGGACGCGTGTAGAGAGCGTTGAGCTGGTTCTTCCATCTCATGCCAACCACCAGGTCAACACATTTGGAGGGCAGATCATGGCATGGATGGAGAACGTGGCTACCATTGCTGCAAGGTATTATAAATGAATAGATAAAGGAAGATGGAGGAAGTTTGAAAGAAGCATTGTTAACTAATGAACCATTAACCAAAGAGTGTCATGAAATGTACATAGCATGCTAATGTATTTTTTTTTTTATTATGGACTGCCTCTCTATCCTCCCAAGTCGCCTGTGTAACGCCCACCCCACTCTGCGGACTATAGACATGTTCCACTTCAGGGCTCCGTCCCATATGGGGGACCGACTGGTCCTCAAAGCCATCGTCAACAATGCATTCAAAAACAGGTTTGGATCCTAATTTAGCAATAAGGCACACAGGTGTGGGTGCAATGTCTGGTCAGTTACAGCCAAGAGTTATTTTTAGTTATTGTCTTATTATTATAAACCAGTTATAGACACGATCAGAACAGTGTACAAAGGATCGTGTCTCATACCACATCTTTCAGTCAATCTGCATCCACCTGGTTTATAATGTATGAAATTAAATGTTTGAATTTCAAATCAATGGTAATAAAGATGTAGCATCGCACTGCTGTCTAATCCTGCAAGCTTACATTTAAGTTTGGAGCCATCTACCATTTAATCATGCTATAATGATTTTAATCGCAGGCCGAACAGACTGAAATCCATGTAGCGTTTAAATGTAATCTTGCAGGTTCATGTGGCAGGAGGCTAATTAATCAGCAGTGTGAGGCTAATAAATAGGAGCTGTAATGCTTGATTGGCTGTGTCTGTGTGATGTCACAGCATGGAGGTGGGCGTGTGTGCAGAGGCCTATCAGGGGGAGGAGCCTCTGAGGCATATCAACAGCGCATTCATGACCTTTGAGGTTTGTGATAGCAATGGCAAGCTGTGCACGTTGCCCAGGATACGACCTGAACCTCTGGTCAGTCGCAAGTACATTCACAAAATATAAAAATCTGATTATCTAAAATGTAAAAGTCAGTTATTTGGGTCTTATTTAATCAATTTCAACAATTTTATCATTTTGACTAATCTGAATCTTGCTGAAAGGATGGATGGAGACGCTACCAGGAGGCCATTGCAAGAAGGAAGATCCGTCTCGACAGGTGAAGAGATTAATATTTTTTGTTAACATTACATCATCACATAGTTGTATTAAAATGCCTTCGGGGACTGTATATTTACTTTCAGTTACCAGTTTAATAGTTACAACCATACAGTAATAGGTCAGTAATCGTTTTAGAACTTCCTGAATGGTGGTGTAAGGTAGAGACAGTAAAAATTATACAGTGGATTAAATGTTAAAATTGGCCACCGGAAGTGCCCGCATTCTCCACCACTGCTTTGAGTAAAATTTTCTGATGGACTTTCATGTTCCTGGAAAGTAAGACGGTCTATGCTTAGCACACCATCCTGGAAGTGTCTATGCAACAATGGGTAAACTATAGCCATGAAGGAATGCACCAGGTCAGCAACAATGTTCAGATGCACTGTGGGATTCAAATGTTGCTCAATTAAAATCAAGGAGCCCAAAATGTACCCACCAACCTGTAACATTGACACCAGGAAGGACAGTACAATGAATGGAGCTCCTAATAATCTGGGCATTGAATTATATTCATAATTGACACCAAGGCACAATGTATTCAAACTTGATATTTATTTTGTATGTATTCAGGAAGTACATCATATCCTGCAAGCAGACAGAAGTGCCTTTATCGGTACCGTGGGACCTTAGTAACAAGGTAAACGTGGATAAAATCCCCTAATGTCACACAGTCCTGATTGAATGAAACCTCACATTATTATAACATTTATGTTGAAGTCCAATGGTCATACTTGGTCTAATTTTATGGACTGTTCGGTCAATTAGGTTGTAAAATCTGATTAATTGTGAACCTTATTGGCAGGTAAGAGTATGAGTGCTGCTATATCATGTCTAACTCTGACAATGAAAATGTTTCAACCACTAACTGTGGTTGAAGCTGAACAACTGTCAAACGTGAACACATACGCTACAGTCTTTGAATGTACTGTGCATTCGTAAAATAATCACAGCGCTTCACTTTTTCCATATTTTGTTATGCTACAGCCTTATTCCGAAATGTATTAAATTCATTTTCTCCCTCAAAATTCTACATATTATACTCCATAATGACAAAGTGAAAAACATTTGTTTATTATTTTTTGTTGCTTTGCAAAAATTAAGAACAAAAAAATAAACATGTACAAAAGTATTCACATCCTTTGCTCAGCACCATTGGCATCAATTAAGTATTTTTGATTATGGTGCTACAAGCTTTGCACACCTATTTTTGCGCAGTTTCTCCCATGTTTTTTTGCAGGACTTCTCAAGCTCCATCAGATAGGATGGGGAGCGCAGATGCACAGCCATTTTCAGATCTCTACAGAGATGTTTAACACTAGAAGTGCCAAAGCGGGCAAATTTTACCCAGTGAAGAGGGCAAAAAATTATATCTTCACACTCGATCAAATTCCAGGACTCTGCTTTTTTTACTTTTCCTAGATATGTGTGTTTTATCACCTAGTGTGTTTTAATTTTCAAAATCACCCAGAGAAAAGCTGATTTAAGGCTATTTCACCCTGCCCGGTGCGCGTTCAAATTCTCTTTTCCAGCGCGGTATATAAATCATGGCTATTCAATTAAAATGTATAAAGGTCCAGCTAGACCAAATTACTTCAAGCAAAGAATTTGGAACATCATGTCTTATTTGTGTTATGATTCAGTGCCATACATATTGATGTAGTCTAGTAGTTATATGTATGTAGAAAATAACTCTCAAATAAAATAAAGTGTACAATTCAATAATATTAATACATATAGCTGCAGCAATTTGTTGTTTGTTTGGTTACTCCAAAAAAATTGGGGACAATTGAAAGACATGTGTACCGCACGCATACGCAAAATGCGGAAGCGTAAAACCAAATGGTATTCTGCAGCAGACAGGGGGAGTTGAACAATGAACCCTGGGTCTACAGTCTAACCACTGTGCCACTGGCAAAGTTAATAATTTGATCATTTCGGAATGTTTGGTATTTTCCTAATTGAAAATATACGTGGGAGCTGAGAGAAATAATGCAGAAAAGTTCAAATTGGCCAAACTAAAAGCATTCATGGTTCTTATTTATTTGAGAGGTGTTACTGGCTGTAAAAGCATGAAACTCGTGATTATTGGTAGGCCGAAATGAAAATCAAAATTTCTGAGATATCATGCTCTATCTGCATTTTGAAGACAAGACCGCCTTGTGACTGATAAATTTGCGATGATATTGGAGGTATTTGATACGTTTGTGAAAAACAGTGCAGTGAGAACATAACTGTATTAGATGAACAATGTTCCCTTGTGGTGTCGCTTTACACAATACATGGCCAATAAATCGGACACATTTGGCATTAAATGCTGGGTAGCCGCCAATGAAATACATGTTGAACGCACACCGCTATTCATGGAAAGATGAAAGTTGGCCGACAATATTGTTATACGTCTGCGAAAAGGAGATGTAAAGTCAGCGTTCAATGCTCAGGGAACAAAACTTGTGAGCTCTGCCAGACATGTTAGTGATTTGACTTGAGACCAAATCTATTGATACAGTCTTTTTTGGGGGGGGGGGGGGTGCATTCTTTACCTGCTCAAACAAAGAAACCCTGAGCACAATGCAATGGCAAAGACTAACCTATTAGAGGACCCACTAATTACACACACATTCATGATTTCAAACATAATTTTAATAGCTCCTCCTTGTCCAGCCTATTGTGTAGTAGGGAGATGATAGAAAATGAACACATTCTATATGTTACAGTGGGGCAACCTTGTGAAGACTTACAGGAAACGTTTGACCTCTGTCATTGCCAACAAAGGGTATACAACAAAGTATTGAGATAAACTTTTGTTATTGACCAAATACTTATTTTCCACCATAATTTGCAATTAAATTCATTAAAAATCCTACAATGTGATTTTCTTCTTCTTTTTTTCTCATTTTGTCTGTCATAGTTGAAGTGTACCTGTGATGAGAATTACAGGCCTCTCTCATCTTCAGTGGGAGAACTTGCACAATTGGTGGCTGACTTTTGCCCCATTGTATATGTTATATTATTTTCTCCGCCACTTTTGTTACCTGTTTATTAAGTTTGTTTTTCAATTGGTGGAACATGTTAGATGTTCTTACTTCGTTCTTTTAAATGTCCCTTGTTTTATTTTGTGATATTTGGGTTTTGTGAGCAGGTCGATTTATTGTAAAATTTAAAACGTAACACGGACATTGGCCATAGGTCTTTACATCACCAGTTCAGTTGCCAAAGTAATTTTGACTTTATATTTTGTTCCTTGCTATTCGTAGTATTCCACCAATATTTCCCAACTGCAATGTCGAGCGCGATATTATATTGTATGAAACCAAGCCAGACCGGCGTCTTTACACATTGTAGTTACTGCAATCATTACATCCTTATCTCGAAAAACGGAGCAACTGTCACGGTCATGGTGTGGCGTCGAACCAAATGCAGACATTTTGTATAGAGAAAAAGGTGATTTAATCCAAGGAACAAACAGGTACAAACTAAACGTACTGTAAACGGAAAATGAAAGGTATAACTAACATAAAACGATGTACAAATAACATGTAGCGCATCCACTTGAACTTGAATTAAACAAAGGACAAACCGTGAGCGTTGTTGCTTAACAAACAAACAAACAATAAACCACACCGGGTGTGGTGAAAACCCAGCCTAAGTAGGCTCCCCAATCAGAGTCAACTGAATGCAGCTGCTCTGACTGGGGAGCCAACAACGGCATACAGAGGGCTAGAGGCCTCTCCAGGCGGCATGCCCTGAAACGGCCAGGGGCCCGCAGCCAGGGCATGACAGAGCCCCCCCCAAAGCACAAGAGTCAAACAAGGGGGGGAGGGCGGACAGCGGCAGTGGCTCCGCAGGGAGCGGCAGCGGCTCCGCAGGGGGCGGCTCCGCAGGGAGCGGCAGCGGCTCCGCAGGGGGCGGCTCCGCAGGGGGCGGCAGCGGTGGTGGCTCCGCAGGCGGAGGCAGCGGCGGTGGCT
>JACXGK010010565.1:5693-17794 GCA_016801125.1 Novumbra hubbsi | reverse complement strand
AGACAGGCTGTCAACACATCAGCCCAAATCAAGGGAGAGAGACAGGCTGTCAACACATCAGCCCAAATCAAGGGAGAGAGACAGGCTGTCAACACATCAGGCCAAATCAAGGGAGAGAGACAGGCTGTCAACACATCAGCCCAAATCAAGGGAGAGAGACAGGCTGTCAACACATCAGCCCAAATCAAGGGAGACAGACAGGCTGTCAACACATCAGCCCAAATCAAGGGAGAGAGACAGGCTGTCAACACATCAGCCCAAATCAAGGGAGAGAGACAGGCTGTCAACACATCAGCCCAAATCAAGGGAGAGAGACAGGCTGTCAACACATCAGCCCAAATCAAGGGAGAGAGACAGGCTGTCAACACATCAGCCCAAATCAAGGGAGAGAGACAGGCTGCATTCTGTTTCTGAAGAAGCAAATTAAATAAAAACAGAAAGGGGAGCGATTGAGGTCTGGGGGGAGGAGCGTTAGAAGCCGGGTGAGAAGAGGAGCAGTAGAGGCCTGGGGAGGAGAGGAGAAGTAGAGGTTAGTGGTGGAGATTGTTCTGATGTTCTGGATGAAGGGTTTGGTGTGTTTTGTGGTGGAGATTATTACTGTGTTCTGGATGAAGGGTTATGTATGTTTTGGTGGTGGATATTATTACAATGTTCTACATGAAGGATTTCATTTTTGGGTGAGGGAAATAATTATGATAATTTGGATGAAGTGTTTTGTGTTTGAGTGGTGGAGATTATTATTATATTTTGGATGAAGGATTTAGTTTGCATTTCTGGGGAAAATTATTAGTAGAACTTGGTTGAATGGGCTTATAGTGTATGGTGTACAGCTGAGAGAAACTGCTTGATCGGTGGGGATAGAGGGGGAAATCGATAGTGCTGTGTCGCAATATTATTTTTGACAATCTTGAAATCGATTCTCTGCCTCCAAGAATAATTTTTTGTCTTGGATTTTAGAGCAGTTGAAAACAGCTATATTACTTTTATTCAGGTAAATTACCCATGCTGTAATTACTATATATACTATATATGGCACAGAGTTCTTTTGTGGTGTAATGAACGCAGCATTCTAGATCACTATATCAGTTTTAGAAAGCGATTTCCATTACAAAAACAATGTCGATGCCAACGCCATTCGAGCTTTTCAATAAATGGCCTGGGATCCCTTTGGATTCAACACCATTGCAGGGAAGAAAGAACTAGACATGTTTCACGGTGCATGTAAATCGTGTTGCACAAAAATCAAGTAGGCCTACTTGGGTAATACCACCAACTTGAGGGCTCGTCTCGCCCAACATCCTCCAGAGCTGAACGTTGCAACAGCAGAGAAACCCAAACAAAGAACCCTGGATAGTCTTCTTAACAAACTACCCTGCTAGGGTTATGGGTTCGATCTGCACAGGAACTGGTTTTAAAAAGCATGAAAAATGTGCGTACGCTGGTTAAGTTGTTCTGGACAAGTGTCTGCTAAATTATGTAAATGAACACATTTTACGGCTACGACAAAATCGGGTCTAGTAGAAGTCTAGCTAAAGCAGTGATAGTTACAATCTACACAAGCAGGACAATCTCAATTTTCCTGTACGAGTCTACTGCTATAGGAACACGTGTTTATTCCGTTCCATATGATTTTTCCTCATTACTCTTTCCATTCAACAGACAGTAAGAGATCTGTAGCGATGACAGAACCAGAGACCATTCTAGGTTTCCAGGAGGATCACTAACCACCAAGATTTCAGACAATGGGTTCCAACTCTGCAATGTAATGGGAAGAGTCATTGACCATAAAGCCAGCAAAACTCAAAACACAGCTTACAGGCATCTCATCTGCACCAATCTACACACACACACACACACAGTACCCAAATACTTTCCACATTAGTCTGCCCATCAGCCTTAGTCTGTGTCCAGGCCAAACCTGCTACAAGGCCTGGCCACTGCCATCCGTTCATAGAAACAGCAGACAAATCATTACACCACTAGACAATGGAAACAGAAATGTTTCTCCCGCCAAAGAACAGGCTAACTACCCTTGATAACAAAAGTGGCACATCTACTTTTAAGCTTACCCCATTTCACAAAAAACATTTTGATGTGGAGAAAAGGGCGGGCCCTAGACTTCTGATGGACAACTAGCGGCATCAATGAAGGACCCAGGTTTGAAGCTTCTCGGTAGGAAATGTGGACAGTTATCACAGATACGTATGGAGACCTTTGATCTAAGACTGACCAGGCTAGGACAGCTCCAAACTGTCTCACACTCACACACACACACACACACACACACACGCATACTTCAGCTCCTAATGAACACCCTGTAAAAGTAACATCCACTACTGCAAGTGCTGTGCCTTAGTTAACCAACTCAGAGGCCCTGAGGCACGGACAACTCAACATAGAGGCATTCAGAATTATTTACTTTCTCCACATATTGTCGTGTTAGTTTAATTAAAATGTATTAATATTTGTGCTTTCCTGAAAGATATTTCAGTTGTTCTATTCGATCAATCTACCAGGTTTTTGTGTAGTCATTATGTGGTGTTACATGTAAATGATGGCAAGGAAAGATTGGAATGAATTATGAATTTGGTCTATAACCCAATAAAATGTTGGAATCAATTATGACTTTGGTCTATAACTCAATAAAATGATGGAACCAATTATGAATTTGGTCTATAACCCAAGAATATGTTGGAATCAATTATGATTTTTGTCTATAACCAAGAACTTGTGGAGAATGTGAAGGGGTCTGAATGCATCACAAAGACACTGTATATAGGCCAGGGCAGGTATGGCTTTGTCTAGATAGGAAACCCAGATAGAGCAGTAAACAATGTAAGCAGGAACAACAAGAAATCAATGTTGTAAAAAAAAAGGAAATATCCACACAAAGAGATGGGGAAAATAACTAGGCTTGCCTTGGGCACTAAAATATATAACAGAATGTTGAGGACAAACTATGGTATTATAGTGTAATGGAGGAATACTAATGTGAGCACCATTTCCCAGAAGAGGGGTTTTCTACTCATCCTTAACATAACCAACATGGTGTCCCATTAGAAAGTTGAAATGAAAAATGGAGTGGACAGCACATTTTCAACTTTTTTTTTTATCAACGTTTCTTGCCACCTCTTCCAAAAATGTCCATTACAAACTTTCATTTAAAAAACATGACCATGTTGTTAGATCAAAACACTCAGATGATATGGAAAATAGTATCAAACCTAACAAGAAACAACAGTCAGGAGTGACTGCCAACACAGGATCAATGTTATTGGCTTTCCTACTACTAACCCATGCATAATGACGGAACAGCCGAATAAAACATGTTGGATGGTCTGACTCATACGTTTCTCTACCAAGCTTTCCAATTTGAATTGTTCATCAGTCATCTTCTGGCAAGTTACACATGGCTTAGAGGTTTTCACTATCATCGCTATTTAGATATCCACCTCCACAATCTCTCTCTACACATATAATGGCAATGTTGTAGTTAAGTACTCTCATTAACCCCTATTGATCCCCACAGAAGTTAGTTTTTCATCACTATTATTATTTTCATATCAAAATGTTTAATCTCAAACTTTACCATTCCACCAATAGTATTTGAAAGGTGTTCACAGCAACACAGCCAATACTTGTATTTGCTTCAACTGACACAGGCTAGTCCCTGTCACTATGGAACAGTTTGGTAACAAAAACACCACATGGCACAAAGGGGTTAGTGCAGACACAAATTGACGTGCATTGTTCAAAAATGAAAGTTGCCAAAACAGGTGAAACCGGGATGCTGGCCATCTAGGCAGAGTCCTTCCTCTGTCCAGTGTCTGTGTTCTTTTGCCCGTCTGAATCTTTTGTTTTTAATGGCCAGTCTGAGATATGTCTTTTTATATGCAACTCTGCCTAAAAGGCCGGTATTCAGGAGTCCCCTCCAATGTTGACTGGTGTTTTTCGGGTACAATTTAATGAAGCTGCCAGCTCCTCTTTCTGTTCTGGTTAAAGACAGATTGTCCTGTTCTGCAAAGGGAGGAGTAAACAGTGTTGTACAAGAACTTCAGTTTCTTGGCTATACCCACATAAAATAGCCTTGAGTTCTCAGAAAAAGAATAGACTGATTGGTTTCAGAAGAACGTTTTTGTTTATGCCTGTAATCAAACCCCAAAACACTGATGCTGAGGATACTGACCTAGTCTAAAGTTTAGTCTAGTTTTATTGATTCTTTAATCGGCACAACAGCTTTCATAATCGCAAAAGGGTTTTCTAAAGATAAATTAGCCTCCTAAAATGATAAACTAGGACCATCAAACTCCACCTGCCATTGGAACACAGGACTGATAGTTGCTGATAATGGGCCTGTGCACACGTATCCCAGCAATATCAGTCACGTGCAACATGAACAATGTCTACACTGTAAGTTACTCCATTTCTAATAACTCCATAATAGAAACAAAGCCAATCCTTTTTATAGACAACATACCACAAACCCCATTTGAAAGCAGCGGGCTCCAAACTGTCCGGCCGCTCTTTGAATGCGTATTACCTTAAAGTTCGAGGAGTTGACCCAGGTAGCGGCGATGCCATCCACCATCCGGTCCAGCGCCGCCTGGTCCAGCTCCAGGTCCTGGGACTTGGCTTTATCCAGGATGTAGTCGATGAGCTCCTGCCCCACCTGCACCTTCCGCCCCAGGTCTTTCTGCACCACCTGGGCCAGACAATACTCCATATTGACCTCCATGGTCACTGCCCGCCCTTCCCTCCTCGGTCCCACTGGCTGCCGCTCTTCCGGGCAGCGGAGAGAGAGAAAACAAACGGGACCCCCCCAACTGAGCGCGTCTGAGACGAGGAAAAGAAACAGGCAACAATGGCACGCTCCACACACTAGATGGATGTAGCCTATTTAAGTCCCGCGGGCAGGCCCTAGGGCGGACTGTGTGTGCCGGGAGCTAGCTGGACGCCGGGCGCGAGGGACGGAGCCTTGGGAATGGCAGCTATGCACCATGTGTGTCTGGACGGCAGCTGGAGAGGGTTTTCTTCTCTTCGCTCCTTTGTGTTGTGAGTCCGAGGAACTAGCACCTAGTACAAGACTGAGCGGAGACTGCAGCTGTAAGTGAGACTTGGACAGAGACCGGAGGTGGAGAGTAGGAAAGGTCCGGAAGAATTGAACTTCATAACTTAGTGGTCCCTGGTGCCGGGTAGCTCTATAAGGGTGAGGAATTGAAAAGGGAAGCTTGTTAACACAATCCAACCCTCATGTCTTCAGTTGGTAAACACAACACAACCTCCCGTCATGGCCCAACCCCTGAAAGTTACTGCACGCCAACACAGCTTTCACCACTATTTTTTTAATTGCTGGCAGCTTAAGGGCAAATAACATGGCGTTCTTTATGCAAAACGTCACCTGGCAGCAAGGAAGGACTACTTCTCTGTATGGACAATAAAACTTTAGTGAAGGTGTGGGTCAGTAAAGGAAACTGTTATAGGCTAGAGGTCTTACCTCACATAGATATTGAGAACCGTTAATCTAACATGAAATACCAGTCAATTTAGCGGTGAAATACCATGGTCCCAAGCTCCTGTTTTGTGCAAAGTTCTATAGTGGTTGCCGTCTTATTATTGGAGTCTTAATACGTTTTTAAACACATCCCATGTGAAATTATATATTAGGGTTTCCACTAGCATGGTTCTGTTTGTGTATACTGTCATATATTTCATGAATTGTCAGAACACGTGATATTGTTCAAAATAATTGGATCAGTGTCATTTCCAAAACCTACTGTATGTAGTTAAGTACTCATAAAAAAGCGCTGTACGGCAACCGTACAGTTAAAAAAATTCTGTTCGCGATAATTCTTTATTCACATTAAATGTACTTTAGACAAAGCACACATGTTTAGCTATGAATTAACAAATATCCACAATCCTAAAAAGCACCCTTGTGAAAAGTATTTAACAATTTTAGTAGGTTTGTGCCGCTTAATACAACAACACAGCAGCGTTCTCCATTTGTCTCGCAATCCATTGTTAATAACGCAGGCCAGGTACTGCTTAGTCAGGCGTTGTCTGGTTAAATAAACCACAAATGATATAGCTGGCGTTAGCAGACCAACAATATCATTATTTACATTCCAATAAAACAACTGTTAATCCAATGCCAGTTTGTATGTAACACGGATGAGACAAGCGCAACAATACAGTAGATTTGAACTACCAATAACGTTACAGTACAAGTAGCTAGCTACGCGCTAGCCCTTTTCATTGATTACAGTGCCTAGCAAGACCAGAGCTAGCTAAACGTCATATTACACACAACTACGATTGTCTTAACACAATGCGATTGTCTACACTAAATGAAAACATGTGTACACATTTTAACACGTGGATCTTACTTACTTACCATATCCTCTAAAAAAAATGTAAGTCTTTCGCTGCTTTGTAAATACGGTCGGGTTATGACAGTATCATCGAGACACCTCAGTCTCCACCCGGAATGCCGTTTGCAGGACAAGAATGAGAATACCGTGCGCACGCGTCAAACGGGATGACTTTAGGAGATTAACGAACATTTCGGTTACCAATTCACCCCAAAAAGATGCATACTTTAGATCCTGAAATAACTAGGAAACAAAACATATTTTACAACGACGTTTTCATAGACATCCAGGCTGCATCCAAGTAGCTTTTAGGAAAAGCATAAAGCAACCGATCTCACCAACACCTTTTTGTTCTGAAACCTGTCAAACCAAGAACAAGTCTTGAGCGACATCTTGTGGCCTAAATAAACAATATTTTAGACAGCACACACGCTTTCGCAGAATAACCGAAGAACAATTATTGCAACCAAATTACCTTACAACTCAACAGTGAGGCCTTTATATTTATTGCAGACACAGAATGCATCTGTAATGACAACACATAGACGCAAATTAACATACAAAAATGTAGGACAAAATGTCTGCACTCAATGCTGCTCATGTGACGCAAAGTTAGCGAATAATATTTTTTCAAACAGCATATAGCAGCATACGTACACGTTGCATTACCAAAAACACAATTAGAGCACATAATCTTGGTATGGCTCGGGAGTCAACATAATGTCAAAAATGACATCAAAATCTTAAGGGTATTTTTGCACTAACTTGAGATTCATCTCATACATGACACTAGAAAACATTTTGCCTTGTTGGCAAGATGATTGACATTAATGAAACGCTGTTGGTTCAAGACTTTTAAGGTCAACCTCCAGTCATCGGCTATGTAGCCCTTCTCCTTTGGGAAATTGTTAACTAACAAACCACCATTTACAAATGTCTTTGCTATATATGCAAGGCAATTAAAGCCAGTCCTTTATCATTCTTTAATTCTCACTCCGTCCTATTCAATTATCTGTATGTCCTCTTCTGAGGAGTCTTCATCCCCGACCAAGATGGAGGACTCCTCAGTCTCCTCTTCTTCAGTAGAGAGTTCCTCATCGTCAGACGCTGCCCCTTCCCGTTTGCCTTTGAGCTTCTTAGGGGCCGGCGTATTCTTGATGATGATCTCACTATCGCTGTCGTCCTCATTTGTTTTCATGGACTTCCTTCTCTCCAGGACCGAGGGGGTGCACACCGGGGTGATGTCCTAAGGAAAAACAACAAAACATTTGACAATTAAGAGTGCCTCATCTGCAGTGGCTTACAGTGCATTCCTCTTTAGTTTAGGTGGGACAACCACCTGGCCCAGTGCCTATAGAAAGTCTAAAACCATCCTTAGCATTTCTCCCCTTTTGTTGAGGGATTCACATGATTTTACAGTAAAGACAGCAGTTTCCATTGGGTTCCTGCTGCCGAGCAGCTATTTGCAGCAAAGCTGAAACATGAGAAGCTTTAAATGAACTAAGGCACTAAGTCATAGAAAGAGATCAGGGAGTGTCAGTGTCAATACAAATATTGGAAAGGCCTGGTGAGCGGTCAAGAAGATTTCGAAGAGGTTAAAAAACATAAAAATCAAAAGCTCCTCATAAACCAAAGGCAACCTTGACAAAGCTACAGGGTTTTATGGCGAAGAATGGTCAATGTGTGCATGTAACAATAGTTTCCCAAGCAATCAATGAATCCAGCATGTGTGGTAGGTTTACAAAAGCCATTACTCAAGAAAGCCCACATTGATTCCAGTTTGAAGCACCCGCCAAATATTTTTTATCGCATCGTAATGAATTTGAAATAAATGCAGAAATGAATTATTGAAAGCTGCTGCAGTCTGCAAGACAGAAGAAACTGGAATGGAAGATATGTTTTTAGGATATATTAATAAAATGGAGTAAGGCGGGTAGGGTATATAAATTGGAGGAAGAAAATGTTAATTTAAATTCACCCAGTTCTGAGGCCCTTCTAAGGGAAGGTCAAGGGAGTATAGATATATCATAGGCACCGCACATCATAAAATCACTGACAACAATATTAAAGGAAAAAGTGCACTGCACAAAATACCAAGAAACAGATTATTATTATTAAGGAATTAATTATTATTTATTCATAAATGTGGGCACATGGGTTTAATCACCTTGCTATACAGAGCAGGCAATAAGCTTAATGTACCACAATACTGTTGACACAGTATTCTCACCCCAGACAACTGGCATATCTGAGGTAATTTTCAGACTGTGCCTGAACAACTTACAGCGTTTAAAGAAAGTCTACACACAAACGGCAGTCATAGCAAAAGCAGAGAGATTACAAAAACTACATTTGTTAATTTATTAAAACCTCACGTCCCAGTTTATATTTGAAAAAATAACCAGGCAAGAGAACAACTTAATTATTGCCGGAGAACAACCTAATTCTCAACAGCATTTCACTTGCTGGTCAGGTATTAATCACTTGACACCCAGCTATATTCAAAACATTTCAGACTTTCATTACATCTCTGTAGGAACTGAACCAAGACTACAACAAAAACACTTGGAATGTTACTTGTCATCTTTAGCATGAAGACAGTAGTGTAATAGTGGAATTGTCTAGATGAAAAATATAACATCACATAATTTAGTTTATTCAAAGTTCTCCAATTAACGATCTGCAATTCCTGCCAAAGTTACCTCAATCCAGACAAGGCTTACGTAACCACTACATCATTGTTCTGCACCTCAGAAAGGTCTCTAAATTGCATTTAACTATATAAAAAAAGATGTCTCCGATATTGGATTCAATTTCAAGGCAGCAAAATGTGAAGACTGTGAGGGCGGAGACGTTCACTAGCAACTTTATATATGTCACAAGTCTGCACTTCACAGAAGACTTTCAAACCATTTGTCCTTACCTCACTACAAGTAGAGGCATTCACAGTGTCGTCTAACTTCCTCTTCTGTGGCACTTGGGAAGCCTTGAAAGAAAAAAGATGACAACAGATGAGCATACAAATACGATCATGGGTACGGAGTTTTCAGCTGAGCAACACTTAAAAGCAGTTACACCGGCAGAGTGGACAGCTGCCGTACAATAATTATTCCAGCATGGGAGCAAAACGGTAAAAAAAATATATATTATTGTAAAATAAAAAAATAAAAGAACTCAGGCCAGTTGAATCGATAATGAAACAAGAAAAGCTTACAAATCCAGGAAAGTCATAGTCAATTCCTTTTTCTGCCAGCCTCTTCCTCAGCTTGGACTCTTTACGCAGGAGTCGTCCAGTCATGGTCTTGATCTCTTCCGGTGTACGTTTCTTGTTGTAACGAGACACAGCGGGGTGACTGGGCTTCTTAAACTCTTTCTGAGAACCAACAAAGAGCTTCTCATGCACCTTCTCAGGAGGGACAACATTACCTGTAGAACAGAACACAACAGCAGTACAGCTGTGGTGAGGCAGGAGTGTCCCATCTGCTCTCATCCAAACACACATCCCAAATGTTACACCTGAATGCATTGTCTTGGACTTCAATGTGCCTAAAGATCATTTACATTTTATTAATCGCTCGCCCATCAAGTAGTTGTTCATTGTCTCAGCGACGATCTTGGCGACATCATCGCAGTCAAATTCCACATATGCATAGCCTTTGCTTCCACCTGTCTGAGAGAAGAATGGTATAATAATGAAACATTGAGCCAGGACCACCATCCAATAAACTGCACTAGCTCCTACGAAACCAATACCTTAACATGTACACACATACTTTGTGAACAGTCTCACTATATTGATGCTACCTGCTACTCTCGTCTTCCTATCTGAGGAAAACTTTCACCAAAACATAACCAGAAAGTACAGAATGCCGACCTGTACACATGATTCCATCCTATGGATCTCTAATTCATTGTTTTTTTTCCCCCAAGCAATCTGACACAAACCCCTGTAAAGGTCAGCACACAATAGGTAAACAACAACCATGTAACCAAACCCTAGATAGGATTTGCAATTAGATGTAAACAGTCAGAGTCTGAAATGTGGGCACATGGGTTTAATCACCTTGCTATACAGAGCAGGCAATAAGCTTAATGTACTACAATACTGTTGGCACAGTTATCTCACCCCAGACAACTGATATATCTGAGGTAATTTTCAGATTGGGCCGTCCTTAACACATTTGCATCATACAAGTAAAACAATAAATTGTATTCACAACTTCACAAATTTTGCTAAATCTGCTGTGCCAGAACATTAAGGGCCTGTTTCTCCGACACAGATTAAGCCTAGTACAGGACGGAAAAAAACATGCACAATGGAGTTTCCTATTGAACTTGATTTTCCCCCCCCCTAGACTAGGCTTAATCAATGTCTGCGCAACAAGTCCCAAGTCCTGTATCCATAACATGAGGTCCCTTACATTCACAGCTATAGTTGTAGATTAGTGATAGAAAATGAGGGTGCTTCAAATCAGGGGTCCAGGGCACTACTGTGGGGGTCCTTGGAAAGATCTCACAACCATTTATTTAAATTATTATTGTAATTTTTTATCATTTTGTAAATATTATAAATTGTGAATACAAAAAAAACGAATTTGGGTGGGGTTCCCCGGAACAGAAAGGTATATTGAATATTGTATATCAACTTGGTAAAATTCATCAGGATAGGTTCATCACCCCAAAACAAATTAAGTCTGCCTCTAACATTGTCAAGATAACAGTAAGTACATGTGAATTAGTTCTAGGCATTACGTATACTCATCACTAATCAATTGGTCCAACTTAATGTTTACCTTTTTACTCCGAGCCAACCGCAACCTGACGACTTTTCCAAACTGCTCAAAGTAGGATTTGAGATGAGGCTCGAACAAACCAGTCGGAAGATGACCAACATAAATTACTCCTGGATTTATTCTGTATCCCTGTAGAAAAACATAGAACGCATCGTATTGTGTAAGTTAATATGTAACCTTAACTAGATAGTTAAAGCTATCATCATTTTTACCGTCAATCAAATGAGTGAAGATAGATATAGTGTTAGTATTACGTATGGATTAACGTAACTAGCAAGGTAGTAACGCGTCTACCGTCCTAATTCCGTATGGAAAGAATGTAGACGGATAAATGAATAAATATATTGTTTAGAATGAACGATTTTAAGATTAACAAAATATAGCCAGCCGGCCATCTACTTTGCAATAAAGTTTTGTTAAACCCCCACGTGCAAGAAGTGCCATTAGGCCAGTGTCGCGTGTGGTTTGGGAAAACCAACCTTATTAGGTCGTTTCTTCGCCTCCTGGACTTTCTTCTTGAATTCAGCATCCTCTTTGGGGTTCAAAGCTAGCAAGGCTTTAGCCGGCTTACTGGTCGCCGGTGCTTTAGTTTCTGTCATGTTACTTTTTAATGACTTTATGAGAGGAAAACAATTCGCGAGACAGAACAAAAATGCACAACCACGTTCCCTTTCAGATTTCCACAAACCACGTGACTAGACTCGACAAAATAAAAAAGATACGACTTTTGTCGAGCTTTAGCGTCCTTACTTTATGAAACAGCGCCATCTGTCGTAGTGGATATGACTACAAGCATTAACGTGAACGGTACAGCGTATTATTGTTATCTTTTTTTTAATATAACGTTAAATAAGTTGTATGCAGTAAATTTTTCACATAAACCTGAATTGAATCGTCCGATTCTAATGTTGCATCAAGGGAAGGGGGGGGGGGGGGG
>JACXGK010010564.1:0-17698 GCA_016801125.1 Novumbra hubbsi | reverse complement strand
GTGTTGTCTATCTGTCAACCTCTGGTGTTGTCTATCTGTAAACCTCTGGTGTTGTCTATCTGGCAACCTCTGATGTTGTCTATCTGTAAACCTCTGGTGTTGTCTATCTGTAAACCTCTTGTGTTGTTTATCTGTAAACCTCTGGTGTGGTCTATCTGGCAACCTCTGGTGTTGTCTATCTGTAAACCTCTGGTGTTGTCTATCTGTAAACCTCTGGTGTTGTCTATCTGTAAACCTCTGGTGTTGTCTGTCTGTAAACCTCTTGTGTTGTTTATCTGTAAACCTCTTGTGTTGTCTATCTGTAAACCTCTTGTGTTGTCTATCTGTAAACCTCTGGTGTTGTCTGTCTGTAAACCTCTGGTGTTGTCTGTCTGTAAACCTCTGGTGTTGTCTATCTGTAAACCTCTGGTGTTGTCTATGTCAAATGTCAATATGCAATACAATATTGTTGTTGCAATTCCCAATGTATGTATTTGGAGTTGATCAGATCATTTATTTAATCAAGCGCCACAGTAAGAGTTCACAATATAGTTTGTAAAGAATGATCCCACTACGGACGATCCAGGCGATAGTTCACATAGGCGGAGCAACAGGTGACCATTCCTCAATACAGTAGCTTTGGTCTTGTTTCCTGTAAGCGCAGTTCTGCGATGTGTCCAGCAGATGACAGTCTAGTTCTTTTGCTTATACAACCTGAAACGGTTGTAAAAAAGAGAGATGCACATGATCGATGGAGCTAATCACACATTTGTACATAATCTTAAAGGGTTTATCTCAACATGGACCATAAAGCTTTGATTTGAGTCTCGTTTAAGAGTATTAATTGTTTCCATAACCTTAATCTTTTTCCTAATTGTAACCTGATTCTTCAAACCAGCTATGTTAATTCTATTAACATGCTCTAACAACTTTAATATGTGTAATAATCCGCCATGAAATCACTTCTGAAATGAAAGTTATTACATTTAGTCAAATCTAGGTATATTCATATCAAGTATTGTTGCCAGGGACTATATTTGTCTTGTGTGTCACTTAACACCTGTATTACAGGCACATTGGCGCCGTATACAAAACAGTCCCTTTACCTCACACGTTCAACGGCAACAATACTGTTAAGTAGTTTTCCATCTTATGCCACGTGGCTGTCGGCCTATATCCATTATAAACATTGGATAGTTATTATTCACAAAAATATTTTCCAATCTCATTCCTTCCAGAGAATACTGTAAATCCACGCATTCCATTTCCCACCACCTGAGTGGGCACTAGAGCACGCATGGCGCATTGCCCCTCACTGGCTTTCAAGAACCATGGCAGCAGGAGTGGTAAAAGCTTTTCACACGCCAGGCGTTGTGGCGCGCGCGCCAGCCAATGCTGGATCGATGAAGCCATTTAAAAAGACAAAGGTGACAGAGTGAATGTGATGAAGTTGGAGGCTTTTACTTGCCAGTGGAAAGTTTGAATGTGTGTCTGATTCCATTCCTCGTGTTGATCCACTGATGAATACCCTTTGCTATGGACTACGGTTGGTTACGTTTATGAGGGTAACTCACTCGAGGTCTACATTCATTGGTTAGAAGCAGCGTGAGATGGAAACCTATTGAATAAAAAACAACGACAGTGTTGGCGCGATGAATGGTTTGGGATGTCTTGGTCAGTATGTGTTGATGTTCAGCAGTGGCGGTTGATGTTGGTTCGGTTTTGCTTCCGAACACAAATAATAAGTTAAATTGTATTTTTAAGGTCAGTGGTCTGGTACCTATAGTTTTTGGTCAAGTTATTCCAGTCTTGACCATAAACACAGCCCTGAACATCCTAGACTTAATACCTGATGGGTGTTCAATGAATGATGCACTGTGTGGGAAAATCAAGTTGCAGTCTAGAGACTTCAAGAGCTAGAGCTAGTCCATGTTTGCTAGTAAATCTTTGGTTTGTATTGCTAGGTATTTTATAGTTGGAAAGGTTGCACATTTTGCAATAATTGTTTAAAATATGAAGCGTATACCATTTTGTGAGTATGTACAAGATGTTAAAGATTATTTATCCCATGGCATTTGAAACAACATAATACATGTCTAACTGATCAGGCAGGGACAGGCTGATCAGTTGGACATGTATTATGTTGGTTTTTACTCATTTTTGAATAATATTAAGTTGAATAAGTTATCTAAAGTGTATTCATTTTGCCTACTGTGTTGTTATTTTTTGTTTTACTTTTCAAACCCTTTACCTAGCTTGATAATTGTAATGTGATGTAGTAAATAGATAATTTGCAGTGTTCTATAATAGATGCTCTGCTGTCTAGTTACTAACTCCAGCCGTACTGTACAGTATTTTTGTAATACCAAGTTAATGGATGAGCAGTTCTTTTTTGGTAAACCACATTCCTCTAAACAGTTCTTTTGGCTTTTCGTGACTCCTCATCTCAAACTGTATATTATTTGGGCAAAATAATCCTACACTGCCTGCAAGTGACAACTAACATCGTCTCTGAAAATGGATTTTTAAGTAAACCGCACAAACATTTGCTGTTTGACTGCTATTCGTCCACGGCTCGGTTCTTAAAGAAACAAAACAGTGGAACCTTGGGAAGTTCTTACCGTGTCTGTTCTGTGCACCCTGCCTCCGCTAGTTACATTCCTCCCAGCCCCGCCCCCTACCATGAGAAAGGGTGGAGGGGGGAGGGGCCCTGGGCACGGTGTCCTGTGTTATTGCACTGAGATGTTGTGCAATAGGACACATGGCGAAACTGGAGGCTTTCGGGGCTTTTCAGGTGGATGCTGTGCCGTGTCACCATCTGGTGTCTTGGCTGGATGTACGCGACATGCGAGGAGCCCGCTGAATAAATCTGACTCTGACTGCTGCGCTCTACCTGAGACTCAACCTTAAGATGAACAACTGCTTGTTGTGTTTTACAATGTGCTACGTTTTTGAGGTACTTCATGGGGATTACAAACAATATGGTTGAATGCACAGTGAGCATAACCTGACCTTACTGGAACTTACTTGGATAATGAAACAAAGTGAAAAATAATGCCATTGGCCGAAGTTCTGTAAAGCATATCGGTTTAATCTATTTTAGTGTTAGCTTAATGCCCAAAGAATATCCCTCGCCTGTGTCAACAGGGTATTGAGAGGTGTGAAAGACCAATGTCAGATGAGCTGTTGTTATTTGCGAGAATTTCTAATGGATGGATGAATATATTGCCTATGATTTGTTTCTTTGGCCCTGTGACGTAAGAATGTCAGGGGATGGGCCTGCTTAGCTCCATGGTGATCAATAGGAGTGACTCATTAGCATATTGCATATTCATACATTCTCACTTGTTCCTTTTCTTACACACCCTTTCTTTTTCCATCTCTTTTATTCTTTGTCATTCTGTGTCTCTCACACTCGCACAGACACACAGTTCTTGTGTTTCTCTCTCCATCTCCCCTAGTCGCACTGTACATTGGATTTAGATTAGAGAAAAGGGAATGTGTGTGTGCGTGCGTGTCCGACTTCAGACAGACTGTACACACTTCCTGTCTAGATGATGGTGGCTGGTTATTTAGCCCCCTCGCCTCCCCTGGCTGTTCTCGTGCTTTCTTGGCTGTCATCTCATCAGCTTTAATAATGAGGCTGGCCCAGGTCCAGCTTGCAACAGTGTGTGTGTGTGTGTGTGTGCCAGTGTGAATGTGTGTGTGCATTGTAGCGGGTCAGGACACAGGGGACAGACACAAGGGTTGGGTGGCTCTAGAGGGTGTTTTATTAAGAGAAGCGGAGGGTCAGGAAATGGCAGTGACGGCTGTGACGGCTGTGACGGCTATGACGGCTGTGAGGGCTGTGAGGGCAGTGACGGCTGTGAGCGCAGTGACGGCTGTGACGGCTGTGACGGCTATGACGGCTGTGAGGGCAGTGACGGCTGTGAGCGCAGTGACGGCTGTGAGGGCAGTGGGGGCAGCAGAGCTGGTTGTTCTCCTTCCTCCACCTTCTCAGGTCTCCTCCACCCCCTCCTACTCTGTTTCCCAGTGCCTGGCTTTGTCTCTCCTCCTCTTCGGCCATCCCACTGTTCCTCCTGCCTGCTCTGCTGGAGCCTCTTTATGCCTCCTTGGACAAGGTCTGAATGGTTTGCGGCTGGGCAAGGACAGGGATGGCCCTGCTAGATACTCCTGGAAGGCTCTAGGACTTGTCAGCTTTCTTTGGGGACGTTGGTGCGACACCGATCTAGCAGGCTGGGCGCGTTCACACCGCGCCGCGCACTTGTGCAATTAGGGCAGCAGCTGCAGGCTTCCTGTCCTGGGTCAGGCTGGTCTCCAGTCTTCAATTTTGAGACATACGCCGCATCGTCTGCAGACAAAAAGCTCCAGGTATGCACTTACATACTCCCAGGAGCCAGACTTTTTTACCAATTAGTAAAGGGACCCTAAGCTGTCAGTCAAATACGCCCCATGATGGTTTAAAGAGACCCAGCTGTTCTTTGTGTTCAGCCCCTCAAAAGTGAGGGATCGCTACCTGCAGTGTAATTCTTGGCTCCGGAATGGCTTTGCGATTGAGAGATGCTATCCACTGTTGTATAATTCATACTGGTGTCAGACAGGATAGGGAAACAGAGTGAAGAGGACATATTTTCTCATGTTATGATTTGGCTGAAGTGCTTGGCACCTGAGCTACTTCCACACAGTACGCTACCTCTTATCATGATGAATCCCAAAGCTAATTACACAGACAACAAGCTTCAGAAGTCTTCAGAGTATCTCTGCCCGGTTGGCTTATGCAGTAGGAATGAAGAAGTTTGCTTTCAGTTGCGTTTTCAACAGTGCCATTGAGTTCCCTGCCCAATGCAGGCCCAAGGCCTCGCACAAACCGAAGTCATCATGCTATACACATTACAGCGAACGTCCATACATTTTCAATGGAGTGCATTAATCTACAAAGACACAGAGACTTCAGTCTTATCAAAGACTTTCGAACTCTCCACATTGCATGATTATTTCTGTTGTGATGCAGTGCATGGACAGCAGTGGTTAGAACTGTACCATGGGGCCACAAATCGCAGCGTTCTCTTTGCACCAGGCTCTCCAGTGGTAGTTGTAACGTGCACAACAAATGAAGGCAGTCATCTAAGTGCAACAAGACAGAGATCTAGAGGCGTCCCACGCAGTCACTGCGAAATATAGATCTTTATTTGTACCCTGTTCGTGACAGTACAAAGTTATAGTAGTTACGACTCCACTCAGACCAACACATTCTACTGTTCCTAGTAGTAAAAACACACAATACCGTAGCAATTTAACCTGCAACAACATCCTTACACCCAGGACTGAAGTATTGTACTGACTGTCTGCTAGTAAGCTAGTAAGCAAGAGGTTGACAGGTCTATTGTGGTCTGGACTGCAAAGTAAGGCCACTGTCAGTTACTTCTGTATCACAACTGTAGAAAGTGTCATTGTACTGGGCTGCATTTACAGCAGTGTGCTCGTTTGCTCATATTTCAGAACATTCATCATCAATCTTTGTATGAAAATAAATTAGCCTAGACTTTGTTTGCTTGTTTCTAATATTGGTTGGTGACATATAATTGTACAGCAACAAAGTAATGCATAATAATTTTCTACTGGTGAGATGATGTCTATACGCACTGTGCAAGCACACGAAAGCTAAGAACCAGAGCCGTTCTATAACCAGAAGGGGAGAACAGCTGAGACTTCAGAACACCAGAGCGTTATTGCAGTCAGGAGCTAAAACAAATGATCAGTGGTGATTTTATACGGCACACACTTTGTTTCACAAATAAATACATTCTTTGTTTTCACGTGGAAAAGGACAAATGGTTAAACTATAGCTACCTGTATTAAAATAGTGGTCCTATGGAAAGATGTTACATTTTCTTGATCTAGCGTCAGCATTGAAACAACATTATTACATTCAACAAACCTTCTAAATCAGGAAACATACTAATCTAAGACAATGTCAACTTTAGATATTGTCTCTCCCCGCTCTAGTTGTGACACAGCAGAAATAGAGAGAACATGTACCTTAGATATACTATACTATTACCACAGTATTGATCCATCTGATGTATTTCATGCATATCTGCATCTTGTCTCCACAAATCAGTAGTTCTAATTGTATTGCCAGGCTCTCACTATACATACTAAACCTTCTTGTCCAGGTTTTTTATTTTGAGATTCACTGGCTGTTGGATCCACATTTTTTCACATCATCATCCCACTCAATATAACAGTTTTTTTTATGTGAAATTCATAAAAACAATACCAATTGCCTTAAGTGTTGTAATAGAAGGATGTTAGGTAGCCATTTAATCAAACCGTTTTGCCAGTTATAATTCTGTAAGTGATTCATTCAATTGCTTATCCTAGTACACTCCAATAAAGGGCCATTATTACGATCATTTGAAATATAATAGTCTCATTATTCATATTAGAATAAGAGTCATCAGTCATATTAGAACAATAAATAACTCCACCACAACTCCACAAGGGCTAAACATCAGCTCAATCGCAGTGCAAGCTAGACAAATGGACCAAGACCATTTCTAAGCTGCTTTGGAGTGTCTC
Source organism: Novumbra hubbsi (assembly GCA_016801125.1). NCBI lineage: Eukaryota > Metazoa > Chordata > Actinopteri > Esociformes > Umbridae > Novumbra > Novumbra hubbsi. Next base: position 11,137 of record JACXGK010010564.1, on the reverse strand, counting down.
ACTCTCCTTAGGTTTGGTTTAGTCTGTTCTGGCCTACTTCAGTTCAGCGCCAGAGGTCAGCAGTGGGAGGAATTGCCAGAGGAGAAGTGCGCTTTGGATCAGGAAACTGAGGTGTGTGTAGAATCCTAGGCAGGTAATGGGCTTGGACCAAGTCAGACATGGTATAACCATATCCGTTAGGAATGCAGCCCCGAGCAAACCCTCCAGGGTCTAGATGGAGAATGGGAGAGTACGTCCCTACCATGGGACGGGGAGGTGCTCGCCTCCTTTGCTCCTTTCCTTGTCTCCTCTTCCTCTCTCCTCAGTGAATCCAAACGAGGCGTCTGTAGGGAAACACAAAGAAAGGCCATGGTTAGTGACATCCTGTTCACCGTGTTTACCCGTCAGCACCCCCCCCCCCCCTCGTTCCCCACCGTGTACACGCTCCCAACATCGCTCCGTGTCAATCAGCTCTGAAGTCTCCATAGCTGGCTGACAGTGGGGGAGGCCTATGCCTCCCGGTGGGAGGGCCCTGGTAATTAACTCGCCATATGGCGCCGTGTTGCCCGGGCTTGTTGCCGAGCGTGTTTCAGCTTAATCAGGCAGCCCCCCCCCCCCCCCCCAGGGAGTCGTGGACAAGCCTGGACATGCCCACTGGTCCTGCCCTCCCACCAGCCACCCCGGGTCCCGGGCTGACCACTTACAGGTGGTCGAACGCGCTAGCCCGCTAACCACCACGCTGTCTCGGTGATGTCCGAGAGCCACGTGCGTTTGTGTGCGCCAATGACAGGCGCTCCGTTTGCCTTTTTGGCATCGAGGAGCCCTGATCTTCATCAGGCCGTTTACAAGGGAGAGCAGTTCCTAATAAGGCCTGATGGCTTTGGCTGGACTGGTGAGAAACGTCCACAGGGCACAGAACTTGTGGTTTCGGACCGGATATGGAGGAAAGCGGTTGAGCTTGTCAAATTTGACCGGATGTTAACCTGTTGTAATGGTTCCCCACACAATTGTTGTAGCTACGTTAAAAGCACATTTTTTAGAAACATGCATTGAAAGTATATACGGAGCATTGCTTTACTAATCGCAGGTCTCTGGTCACTAGACTGTTGTTATGGGCGAAGGTTTACCCTCAGAGGTTGGTTATATGCTATTTTATGTTGTTTGGATGGTTTATGAAATTGCAACTATCAATTAAAATATGTAAAGCATTGGATCTCTTTTTATGAACAGATGAAGGCATCTACTGTATCTACTCAGAAACACTGGAACAGGGTTGTCGCGATATACTGGTATTGACGATAGCTGTGATATATATATTTAAAAAAAGTCTATATTGATATGTTAGTAGTACACATATGAATATATTGTAATCGCTAGGTGATAATAACATTATATTTATTTGTAGTAATGTTATTGTTTTTGGAGAAAAATGCATGCCCATTTCAATTATTTTATTATAGAGCCATGCTGTTGTAATACGTGCAGAATGTGGTTAGGATATGAGCAAGGCCTACCCTGTACTTTAAGCTTTTGCCACATTGCCTCCTTGTGGCGGGTTGAGAGCTTACAAGCTCAGTTGTGGTGGTTTGACTGACATTGCTTAGTACCCTTAGTCATTTCCGCCAGTATGATGAAAAGCAGAACATCTTGGGGGGGGGTGTGTATCAGAGGGCTCTCTGGAGTTGCTGTGACAAGGCAAGGCTAAGATCATGAAATAGAGATCATGAAAATGAATGGTAGGGTCAAATTTTGAGAAAGTAACTGTAACACTGGATATATACATCCATTTTGTTTATTCAGTGTTCTTCATCCACTTTATGTGCACTCAGGTTTTTCTTTTTTTTTAAGGATTTGTCACTTGTGCCAATAATATAACCCTTTGAAGAACCCTTTTGATAATCCTGTGTGGAAATGTTCCACACAGCACTTAAAACGGTCCTACCTGGAACACAAAATTGTTCTTCAAAGGGTTCCTCTGAGCTAAAAGAACCTTTTGAAGTCTTAAATACAAATGCTTTTTTAAGAGTATTTTTTTGTTCATTAATTATTCAGGGCTGGTTGTTTTATAGCATGCTGACCTGTGTTCTTATTGTAACCAGTGTTGTTTACTTCTAAAAGAGAAGCTGTTTCTCTTCTGTTTCTCTCAAGAAATTACTACCACGTACAACACCGCTAAGGTAATTTTTTAAATGGTTGCCTTTTCGTTACAGAATATAATGTAACAATACAGCTAGGAGACAGAAAAAAAAGTGCAATCTCATAAATGAATAGACTTGAATACAGTTGAGAGCAATTCCATGGAATAAGTGTGGAATGTTGTAATTCTAAAAATAAATCATTATTTGACCCTCATTTCGTGTCGACACTTAACTACTTCCGTAATCCTTAACTTTAGTTATTTTGTCTTTTCATTGTAGTTCCCCTTTTACACAGCCAAATGGAATTCCTTTAGCCGTAATTCCCTTTTAAAGTCTTGCTGTGCAACTAACTGAAGACACCGTTTAGTGTTACTGAAGGCTTGTTATAGAGATCTCATGTACATTCAATTGTTGCCATGATGAGAATGTACAAACTGAAAACAACAGCATTTGTTTGACGTCAGCTGCATATTTGTTATATTTTAGCCCCTGAAAGGCCATCTATGTAAACAGAGGTTTAATAAATGTCAACATAACCGGTAGCCATAATCGGTAGACAACAGTAAGCAACTTTTGTGTTTTTTTAGCTTGTTAGATGCATTCATGACAGGCAGGTTAAAATGTAAAATAAAACCCCACTGATTTCAAACTACTGCATATTATTTCGGGGGAGGTTGAAACACTCATGAAATATGCATGGGGTTTCATCCAGCTGGCTGTTCCTTGGAGATGGACAGTGGGTGGTTATTCTACCTGTATTTCTTAAAGGTCAATTTTGTGACTTGATTAATTTAGAATATTTACTCTGATTAAAACAAACTGTACATTTATCTAATCCAATATTTAATCCAAAAATACATTTTCTTTCGAGTTACTTTGATAAAAAAATTGGCTTAACTTTTCTGATTATTTTGGACCATGTTGCCTTCACATTTCTCCTTGCTGGAACCTAACGAATGACTACTGGATGAAGATAAAGTGATTAAGAAATTGAGCAGCCTGGGATTTACTTACTTAGTGTCAATGACATATGTTTGTGTTTTCCCCATTTTAGTTGGCGCAGATGTTCAACATCCTAAACTCAACTTTCTGGGCCTTGACCACAGCCCCTTTTCTCCAGGTTAGTGGGTATCAATTCCTAGGAGGTATTTTGTCTGGGATGTCTGGACATTCTGAGATGGCTCTCCTCAAATCCATTATGTCAATCCGCTACCTAACTCCAGTGAGCTTGATATATTGATGTTCTTGTCCAAGACCAGGCCAAATCTGTGACTTTGAAACTGGTCCTGTGTGTGTGGATTGAAGTGCATTTCAGTGGTTCTAGGTATGCTGAGATGTGTGAGATGTGTTTCTTTAAAAGTGATATGCGACAGTGTCCCTGTTAAGATTTAACACCTATCTGTGCCTCTTTCGGAAAAAAGTACTCTAGAGTTTAGAAATGTAACTAGTTATTAAATGAGTGGTACTCACGCCAGTCAGTTACATATGACGCAAACACGAGTGCAAAATGCATCAGTGTTGATTATTGTGTTGACTTGTGTAACCAAATAAATACTTACACTAATGGATAACCCCTGTACAAAAATCTCTGTAGGCTAACAGCTATATCTCTAAGTTCGCCTGGAAGACCGCACCAACCCACATGTGGAAGCCATTATGAGAACTTTCTGAAGCCCTGCGTTCTGTGTGCAATGCATTATGGGAATAATGCGTTCACACCGCTGACCTATCCACTCTTCACTACTACTGTAACACACACACAGGCGCGCAAACACACACACACACACACACACACACATCAAAGCATCGTCACATTACACACTGGATTCAAACCGTCCTGCTCCATTTCACTTTCAGTTCTGAAAGCAGAACAGGGTGCTCTCTAATGGCTTGACGAATGTCTGGAAGGTGGAGGGGAGAGATAGTGGAGAGCTGATGGTGGGTTGTGTGTTTCTAAAAGAGAGGAGATGGAGAAGGGGCCCTAGAGCGTGAGATTAGACATGAGGGGCCCATGTGGCTCCCAGCTGCCTGCCAAGGCTTGTAGTCACTCCTGGCTTGAGGCAGCTTGCTGGGACCGAGTGTCACATTAGTGGCGTCTAACTAAAACAGATGGCCAGACACAACTTGAGGTATTTGTCTTCAGGTATTTCAGTGCTCTTTAGGGAGTTACTGTAACTAAGACTGAATACGAAATAACCGTCAGGGGTGCGGGGGGGAAGATCCCTTTCCAGGTTATCTAAGGGAAGAATGGATTTGTCCCACAGCCATTTTGTTCTCCAATCCTCATTTTGGACCGAACGGACCTGGTGATGGAACTCACGCTACGTCCTTACCAAGCTGTGGAGATCTGAAAGCTGTGTAGCACGGGACTTTGTGAGTCCCCTCTTTCTCCTCTGAGGCTGTGTCGGGAGTGGCGATGGTGGTGGTGTTGACCAGGGGGCTCCGTCCCCCGTTGCCCCTGGGATGGAAGCCTGTCCTGGGCTTGGGTCCGGGCGTGCCACTGGTTCCTGGCCTGCTTTAGCCACCGCCCGCCCAGACCCCATTTCTCCAGATAGACCCGGCAGAGTTCATAGTTCATTGCCGAGTAGTAGAGGAAGTCTAAGGCGAGTAGGACCATGACGAAGAAACCATAGATCCATACGCCGATCAGAGCTGCGTAGTTACTGAGTGTTATCGGGGAGAGGTAAGGGAGGGAGGGAGGGAGAGAGAGAGAGCAAGGAAAGAAATGTTAGTCTAAAAACACACCAGAGATCATTTGTCTTTCACACAGATGATTAGCAAAACGCTGTTTGTCTTTCCTTGGTAATTGTGTTGCACTAAATCCAATTAAGCGGCTAAAGCCCCTAACACATGAAAGGCTACAGACGATACTCAGACAGTGTAAATGGACTCAAATGCAGCTTCGCTTCGATCAACCGATCCAATTATGATCGAGGTCAGAGCTGCGTAAGATAACCCGACTGTTGTTTTTGCGTTCCACGAGGACGAGAGGAGATTAGGTTGGCAGAAAGTATGGAAAAGGGAGGGATACAGAGGGAAGACAGGAAAGATAGGTGTCAAAAGAGGTTAACAGACTGGGATAGAGAATTAGAGGAGGATGAATAAGGTCATACTGTACAATGAATAGAAGCGAATAGTTGATCAGCAGCAAAGTACGCAACATGCTTCAAGGACATTGGGGAAGGGAGGTCTCACTTTTGTGCTCATAATTGCAAGGTAAATGCATGCTGTTTGCAGATGAACTGTACCTGTTATCACCCACGTAGCCTACAGCAAAGCCAAGACCGGATACGGTTTTACTGACAGATCTGGGACCTGGCTATTAAACCCCAGAAAGATCAATTCAAAGTGTATCCCCAATGGTCTTAATTGGTACAGCATGTATAGAATATTGTTTATTTTTATAATTGATGATGAACTCCACTGGACACCAGAGTCAGGCAGAGAATGCACTGACAGAGGAAAAGGGGCATTTCATGCATTTAAAATGGAAATTCAAATTCCATTCTCTATGTACGAAGAACTAAAATGTACACATTTTAAATAATACCCTTAAAAAAACGATTATAAAGCAAAATACAGCACTACCCTGCCCTTCTGTAACAGTAAACCATGGAAAACACTGTATTTTACCATAGTTTATCAAAACCATAGAGAATTTGAGAAGCAAAGTACAGGTTTAGCAGGCACAGGCGTCATTGAGTAGACAGTGACTCTACCACAGCAGAGAGAGAGAGCTGCATTTCCTGACAATCTCAGAAACAAACAAAAACATTAGGAGACCAGTATTCAAGGTATCAAAGACCTTTCTGATAAAAATAGCCTTCCTATGCTTTAGAGGAGGTTACAGAGGGCTGTGGATTGTCTGCCCACTTCTCTGCTGACAAAATGACCAACAAACCTTTCTCATGCAATGGCAGTTTATTAAGTGTTATGTTGTAAAACATTATAATTATTTCTATAGTACACTTTGTCAATGTGTCTATTGTTACATCTCTGCATGCTTATAAAGCTGTGTGTATCGTCTAGAAGAACCAGGAATATAAACAATAACCCCTTCTGGACTGGTAAGTGTGGTCCTTCATGTGCAAGGTCGCTAAGTGTACTTAGCTTACCATTAGATGTGCTCTGAATCTTATGTGGATTATACATCAAAATGGATAAACACTTCTGCGTTGCACAGAGGCCACGGATTCTAACTAAGGTACCTCTTAGATTGTGACCCAAACTGTTTGATTTGATAAACATCTGGATAGAGACAGCTGCATTCGGGACCAGAACCAGGTACCATCTTCTTCCCTAAACTCTACTTTGTTTCCAGTTCAGGTGGATGGTGTTCTACATATACATTCCCCCACTGTACTGTCATTTAGTGTCCCCCTAGATTAAAAAATCAAAATCTGTCTTTTGTAACATCATGAGCAAATAAGTCTTTATTATAACCCCACACAGATAGTTATAACAAGATGTTCGACAGTTAAACCGGGCTTTCATTGGGTGAGGCAGGCCACCATGCGTGCCCTATATATGACCCTACTTATTACCAGGCCCCTGGAGTGTGAACTGCCATTTCCCCGCTGGCATTCACCCGCATTCCACATTAACCCTGAACTGGGCAGCTCCGACTGTTATACTGCATCGTCAGTGGGGTGGTCAACATGCCGTATAATCGTACGTGTCCCTTACGTTTCTCTAATGTAACCACGCTCTCCGCAACACCGGATCGCCGTTATGGGAACGCTGCGTTGATGAATACCAAAGGAGAGTAGCATTCAGCGGTGTGGGTAGAAAAGGAATCGTAGTGTGCAGTGTGTGTTCTGCTAGCCCTTTTCCTGTGCAATTGCATGTTCCTCGCGGTGTCATTTTAAAGGGAAGATGCTAAGTTCTAGGGAGCGTGGTTGCCTGTGTGTGTACGCGCTCGGTGTGACTGGCAAACGGTCCTGTTATGTAGTGAGAAACAGAGGTGCTGATTGTTGTCCTACTGTGGCTGGTCAAGCAATGAGGAGGTGGGAATTGATTTTTACGCCAAACAGGACGAGCAGTGTGTGTGTGAGTGTGTGAGTGTGATTGCCCTCGTTTTATTTCAACTGGTCTCAGCTGTACTTTACATAGGAAATGCAAAGACTTTTTGCAAATTGGCTCATCGAAAAAAAGCAGAGACTTAGATTATATATGGACAGAGAAATGTATGTTACCCAATGTTAAACTATGAGGATTGCATTTATGTCTATGTGTTGATAAAGTCATTTTAAATATGTGTCTGTTTCAGTCGTAGCAGACCGCTCTGTGATTGTGGGTGTTTCTGTTGCCTAAGATGAGGCATCTCTTCCATCAGTGCATCAATGACAACTGTCTCCCATTCCATGGACCACCACAGCATTATTGGTGACTGGTGAGGACACTCTAACCTGTGCTTGTAAGGGCGAGGTTACAGGTTGGCAAATCAGAATACAATCTCAGACTTTGGTACCTTGCAAATTATAATTTGTTCTTCGCGTTACACCATGAGCAAAATAATGGAGTAGGTTGCAATTTTTTTCGTCAATGGTTGTCATTCTTATAAAGACGTACACACATTTCTAGACCTGGATGTCACGGTTAGTCACATGATCAAACATCAGAATTACGCTTCTTTTGATACCCCACCTAACAGTTTTTTGGTTGGAAAAATGTCAAAGACGACACATTCTTTACCCACTTAGGCAGTGTTTCCCAATCCAGGTCATGGGGACCTAAAGGGGTGCACATTTTTATTTGTTGCCCCGGCACCCACACGCCTCATTGAAATGGAAGGCTTGATGATAGGTCGATTGCTTCAATCGAGTGTGTTAGTGGTTGGGCTACTTTTTACTCAGGTGTTGGAGTGCTAAGGCAAAAACAAGAACATGCACTCCTTGGGGGCCCCAGGACCAGGATTGAGAAACACTGCAGTAAATTCACTCCCATACAATAATATGGTCACTAATGGTAGTTGTACTAAATATACTGTGCCTAGTTGCCCGGGAGACATGGATTAATCGCGATAGCCTGAAATCTTCCCACTGGTAAGACCCTAACCCATATAGGTGATTTCTTTTGGTGCTCTAAACTATGGTGAAACTTTATGAGGGAACAAAAGTATTAAATGCTGAACTACAATGAATAAATAGCATTTTCACATCTACTTCATCTTCTCTACTGTGGGTGTAGCGGCTGTGTGAATAAACGATGTGGCATCCATGCTTTTAGCAGAATCTGGGTTGCTACCAGGGTTTAGGTTGGGATAAGGTATATCCCAAAATATTTTTTATATCACCCAAAAGCAGCTAATATATATTTATATTTCTCAATGGTGTTGGTGGTTTTCCAAGCGCCTATGGTTTTGAAAGTCTTTGTGTTGATCAAGTAAATGTAAACCCGTCTCTAACTTTATCTCAAGGAAATCTGAGTTGACAAGACTAGTTAAGGGTTTGTTATTGAACTGTTCAAGTCATTTTGCATGAGCAAAGGCAGACAGAGTCACATGGACATAGGAAGGTGGGGTCTGTGGTGTGTCTGTGTTACCTGGCAAGCCGACCAGACCCTCCCTCTCCCCCGAGGTACACAGCCAATGAGTGCACTTGAATATTGCATGAGATCTAGAGCCTTGGAGAACGGCATGCTTTATTATAGTATTTGATTGATTGAATGATCTTGGAAAGACATATTGGTTCAGGGACCTGTGGAAGCTCTATCTCACGATTTGGACAGGGACTCATTATAGCTGAACCAAGCTGCAACCCCAGCTACTAGAATAACTAAATACTACAACAACAAACTACAACACAACTACAACAAACTCTGTTATGATTCTAGGACTCAGCAATTAACCAGACATAAGTAAATACAGATTTTTTCGCCTTAGTGAGCGATATTGTGTATTGCAATATGTACAGCAAAGTGATGTATAACTTAAAGGGACATTTTAACCTGGGGGACCCCTAGTATATTTTTAGCCTGTTCGAGAGATTTCTAGGTCAGTGAGATTTGTTCCACACATCTGTCCAGAAGGGGCATGGGAAATGGGATTTCTTCCCTAAACAATGCACCATGACGCAATAGAGTAAGGACAAACAAGACCTGAAAATAAATGTATTTGTGTTCTGTTGTATTTCACAAAGCTTCCATGTTATAACGATCACGCTACAAGTCTTTTGGTGGGCAGTCACTGTGGTCCTTGTTTGATAGAGCTGTTGGACATACAGCTACGGAAAAAAATTTGACCTTTTCTTTCCTTTCCAAAAAAGTTGAAAAGGAAAATGTTGAGTGAGTAGACAGGAAGGGTTCATTTTAAGAGACCACTGCAAAACGGTGGTCAAGGTTCCTCACTCAAAACATCCTTTTTAACTTTTTTGGAGAGGAAAGAAAAAGTGGTCGCTTAATGGTCTCTTAAACACGTTTCATCTGCACTAAATGACCACACCTGGTGGGGTTGTGCTTCATGGTCTGGCCCCTCCCCCAAGGCTGGGTTCATGCTCTGGCCCCTCCCCCAAGGCTGGGTTCTTGCCGTTTAACTACTGATTGCTGACTAACAACACAAAGGTTTCTCATCAAGACTCTATGGATTAATCTATTGCGGACATGCTGACTGATGATTGCATTTGTGTCATGGATCACAATAGTTCTAACCAAGACAAAGGCAGCAAAAAAGTAAGTTTATTCTATTGATTTGTGCCTTATTGATCATGCCTGTGGAAAGTGTTGCTTTTTGTTAGGTTTCAAAGCTGTGAAATAGGTGGCTTTATTTTGAAATACTCTTAGATGAGGCTGCTGACATTAAAACTGCAAGTTTATTTACTACAGCATTTACACCTGCCTAACCATGCTTGATAACTCAAGATCTTTCAGCTGTAGTTGTTGTTCATGGTGAGCTTAGAGCTAAAGCTTAAATGAAAATGGTACACTTTGGTGTTTTTCTGGCTAATGTTGTTGGGGCCAGATTAGGAGCATGTGTTGCTGGGCTGCGTTCATGGGCTGGGTTCATGGGCTGCGTTCATGGGCTGGGTTCATGGGCGGCGTTCATGGGCTGGGTTCATGGGCTGCGTTCATGGGCTGGGTTCATGGGCTGCGTTCATGGGCTGGGTTCATGGGCGGCGTTCATGGGCGGCGTTCATGGGCTGGCGGCCGGGCGGCATTCATGGGCTGTGTGACAATCTATTTAGCATAATTACAAAATCCACTGCATCCAAAACTTTGGACTAATTAACAAAGACGACACAGAGACATCAGAATATTGCTCTCTATGAATACATGCTTTTTGATCCATTTTGACAAAGCTAATTAAGTTACTGTACGTAAGGTTGTGTCAGTTTGGTAGAATTGTGTAAAGAAAAATCATATTTATAATAGTTGTGCTTTCTCCAAACACTAACAATGAGGTGTGAAGACATACATGTGGGGTGGATTGCTTCCCCCAAACGCTAACAATGGGGTGTGAAGACATACATGTGGGTTGGATTGCTTCCCCTACACCTTTTTGATTTTTTTTTTACTGTTTTAACATTAGGCAAAACTCGTGTATGGTGCACTATCCATCACAACTGACCATAAATAATTTCCTTAATTTCTATCCCATATTTAAATGTCATCAATGAAAACAATTATTCAGGCAACAGAAATGACCTTTCATTGCAACATAGGTTTATAGTTTAATTGTTTGTAACAAATCCAATCAGACAGAAATTAAATTAATGTTAAGCACACACTACGCTAACTTGCATAAATTCTTGTCTTCTGCATTTGGCTGTGATATCTTCTCCCCTCCTAAAAGGCATATCTTCATTTTGTATTCACTTCTGCCACAGCAATAAAAAGGAGATTATTGGGGCATGTCTCGGGTCAGGAATCAGGGATTGGCCCATAACCATTCTCGAATCACCTCCGAATGCTGAAACCTGACATTATCCCACACAATTTCTGTCAGAAACTCAATGAGGTGTGTAGTCCCAGGAATGTTCTTATGTCCTACCCCCCCCCCCCCCCCCCCCCCCCCCCCCCCCCCC
>JACXGK010010563.1:0-17732 GCA_016801125.1 Novumbra hubbsi | reverse complement strand
AAACTGTCTTGAAGCAGGTAAACATCTGGGTCGAAGTTGAGATTACAGAAAATAGGATTTTAAATGGGAATAAAGATTGTATAGAACAGCGCGTGATTAGAAATTACAAACTGATTGTGTGTGTACTCACACGATGGCACTGTTGTTAGAAATGACAAACTGATGGTGTGTGTACTCACACTATGGCACTGTTGTTAGACATGACAAACTGATGTATGTGTACTCACACGATAGCACTGTTGTTAGAAATGACAAACTGATGTGTGTGTACTCACACGATGGCACTGTTGTTAGAAATGACAAACTGATGTGTGTGTACTCACACGATGGCACTGTTGTTAGAAATGACAAACTGATGGTGTGTGTACTCACACTATGGCACTGTTGTTAGAAATGACAAACTGATGGTGTGTGTACTCACACTATGGCACTGTTGTTAGAAATGACAAACTGATGGTGTGTGTACTCACACGATGGCACTGACTCCTCGGCAGTATCTCTCCCACATGCTCCGGAATCGAGGCTGACCTCCTATATCCCACAGCTGGAGAACAACACACACACAGACACACATGACAGTCTTAACATGTTACCACACACACACATGACAGTCTTAACATGTTACCACACAGACACACATGACAGTCTTAACATGTTACCACACAGACACACATGACAGTCTTAACATGTAACCACACAGACATACATGACAGTCTTAACATGTTACCACACAGACACACATTACAGTCTTAACATGTTACCACACAGACACACATTACAGTCTTAAAATATAACCACACAGACACACATTACATTCTTAACATGTTACCACACAGACACACATTACAGTCTTAACATGTAATCACACCGACACACATTACAGTCTTAAAATGTAACCACACAGACACACATTACAGTCTTAACATGTTACCACACAGACACACATTACAGTCTTAACATGTAATCACACAGACACACATTACAGTCTTAACATGTTACCACACAGACACACATTACAGTCTTAAAATGTAACCACACACTAGTCTTAAAATGTAACCACACAGACACACATTACAGTCTTAACATGTTACCACACAGACACACATTACAGTCTTAAAATGTAACCACACACTAGTCTTAAAATGTAACCCACAGACACACATTACAGTCTTAAAATGTAACCCACAGACACATATTACAGTCTTAAACTTTTACAACACAGACACACTACAGTCTTAAAATTTAACCATAGGAACACAAACCCCATCCATCATACAGTACACATCCATCAGACAGAACGCATCCGTCAGTACCCATTCATAATATAGTACACATCCATCAATACACATTCATCATACAGAACACATCAGTCGGTACCCATCCATAATGTAGTACACATCCATCATACAGAACACATCAGTCAGTACCCATCCATAATATAGTACACATCCATCAATACACATTCATCATACAGAACACATCAGTCAGTACCCATCTATAATATAGTACACATCCATCAATACACATTCATCATACAGAACACATCAGTCAGTACCCATCCATAATATAGTACACATCCATCGTACAGTAACCATCCATCAAAACACATTCATTATACAGGACACATCCATAATATAGTACACATCCATCGTACAGTAACCATCCATCAAAACACATTCATTATACAGGACACATCCATAATATAGTACACATCCATCGTACAGTAACCATCCATCAATACACATTCATTATACAGGACACATCCTTCAGTACCCATCCGTCATACAGAACACATCCGTCACTCGGTACCCAGATAGTTCCAGTCCATCAGTACACGTCATCAGGTCTGATACTCTCATTCTAACCTTGATGGTGACGTTGCCCTTTGTGATCTTTCTCATATTGAATCCCACGGTAGGAATCATGTCCTCACTGAACTGCCCCGACTGAAGGGAGGGAGAATAGAGTTAGAAACACATTAATCATAACTCAGTGGTGATGCCTCACTATTTCATAGGATCCTGTGTTAATAAAACAAAATAAGGTACCTTCACTCTACACAAGCCTAGACACTATCAATTATATTGTCCATTGTTTTCTATCACTTCTATCAGCATTCAATTATACAGCAGTAATACAGGCCCGTCTAATCCCCATTTAATGTTTGTGTATTTAAACCCTCCAGCAGAATCACTTCAGGCCACTCGTCAATGTCTACAACCAAATCAAAAATGTATACAAGATCCATTTTTATAAAACTCCCTCTTCCGGGCTGCAAATGAAGAAATCCGAAGGAAAAAGAAATGTCTGACCACGCATTGAATTTCATTATCTTGTGGCGGCCCTCAATCCAAAGGATTTCCCTTGCTAATTCCAGGGTGGGGTAAAACAAACTGTTTCATGGCATCTCCATAATCCCCATAATTGAGAGGGCTGACGTAGAATGTGTAACTAATACAGAACCTGCTTTGGCTCAGCGCTCTTCATTACTCAACAGTGTTCAAAGCTATTCATCTTGGCAGTAACTGAATATTTGCTTGTAAAAACAATACAACAAGGATGGGAATACTCTCAACCCGTGTTTTTTTCCTACTACTTCAACAAAACGGAACCTTTTGAGGATCACTTTGTCATGGAATAGTAAAGGACAAATGCAGCCAAAGTAAAAAGTAGAAGCTAGGACAAATGTATTACAGGACTACAAAAATGTACACAACAGCCCACCAAAGCCTTCACAAGGGACACCACACAAAATACTTTGGAAAGAAAATATGTTAAAATTGTATAATCACTGTATTAACCTTACTTTGTGTTCAATTCACACTTATGTTACATAGTATTTCCTCCAACAAATAAACAATAACCGGTCAGATAAATTGCTTCCCTTTACCTGTATGCAGTGTTAATGTCCTTTTCAGAATCCCAGATTCTAAATCAGTTAGCATAAAGCTCTCTTTAACATCAGATGGCGAAATTAAGACGATGAAAGTGCAGTATCAAAGACTCCATTATCTAACACTCAAACTATTGAAGAGCGTGTGGGTTGACAAAGCAGTCATCTTGTACAGTCAGAAGGCTGCCATTGTGCTCTCAGATAAACAACTATACAAGTAGAGAGAGAATCACATGCAGCCACTTCCTCAGTGTCCAATTAAATGAACAGCGATTCGAAAGCCTCTGCTCCTGTCCTTGGGCCGTCATTATCAAAACAGGTAATTTCGCACCAACACCTGATGCACTACAGCCAGTCGTCTTCAGGCAAGGTTAAAGCAGTATACAACGCAACGGGCTGTTGCTACAGCCTTTGCGAGATGAGGCCATATCTCTATTTGACATCAATATTACAATTCCTCTGTATTGGGTCTAGGAGCAAGCCTGGTGCCATTTCCTACAACACATGACGATGTATTGCCCTGATTACTTTGAGGTCTTTCAGACAAGACTGACGCCCCAGGGTCGTAATGGCACCTGGAACTATATTTCAGACAGACACACTAAAAATGTAATAAGGAACAACTGTCAAGCAAAGACTCTGAGAGCCCGGTAGAGGGCTCATCCCCTGTGAATCTCAAGTGTGTCCTGCTGTGAGTATTTCCAAGAACAAAAAGCCTAATGATTAATTGGGATCCAAATGATTATGAGTGCAATGACCTATGCTTACGCTCTTCTGAAACCCGCTTAATGCAAACATGATACAGCAAAAAATATATGTATTTTTTACATTTGAGTCATTCCGCAGTTTCTAATCAAAGTAATTTAGTGCTAAAAGGTTCAAATACAACCACAAACAACCAATCAAAACAGGGGTTCTGACTGAGATTTCCTAGATAGTGTGGTAAATAATCCTAAAGGGATGGAATGACAACAAAAATATAGAGCTATGCATGGGTTTGTTTATACCATTTTTTAAAGGCAAATCATATCTTGAAATATCAACTGCAAAAAAGAGGTCACTATGTAGAAGGTCAACGGCATTTCCTCTAGCAAATTGGGAGGAAAGACCAGAAGCATTTGTAATCCATTCACAGACAGAAGATGTTGGTATTATATCGATCAAATATTTGCTTTGCCGCTTCAACAAGAAAAACCTGAGTATCCCAATGGGAGCTTCAAGACTAGACTTTTTGTGGAAGGTGACATTATCCAGCACAAAATGAAAGTCCCTAATCCATAAATTAGATGTCATACATAACAATGCTTGAGGAGTATTTCTTGGTTTCCTCTTGCATGATTAACTAAAATGGCTGTTAGTACCTAACAAAAGACAACTACATTAAAAATGATTTTAAATGTATCTACTGTTTTGTAAATACCGTTTATTAATAGGTTTTTATTCCAGATACTAAATTTAATTAGTTGCATTCATAGTTTTAGTGTTCGTGGTTTATACTGATTGTTATTATAAGATGGTAGGTACTTCAGAAAATGTACATTTATTCACCAAGATTAATAAGAAATAAATATTAGTATGTTTTCTAGACTAAGATTATAGTTGTCAACAGAACAATGTTAAGAACGACCAATGTCCTAAAGTCAGTAGAAAAACCTCCCAAATCTGTCACAATCTGCAGTTCCAGACCATTTGTATTTATGCGTTAATAACATTCATCCTTTGATAAGTATAAAGCAGTTTGTTTACTGAGGAGTTCAAGGACATTAAACTGCCACTCACTGCAACAGCTATGAGACGGATGAGACACCGACCATCCAGATGGGAGGATCTGACAAACAAGGATGAGTCAGTGAGCCACCGTCCGTCCCAATCCCTGTAGAGTGCTCAGTAGAGAGCCAGGGACTGGGACGTGCCAGAAGATATCACAGTCACACTCCAGCAAGGCAGCACAGCCCCAATTACTGCCACCGGGGCCGGATCAACAGCTACACCATTAGGATCAGTAACTTGGAATTGGAATGTGACTGATAACAGGGCCTGTGCCCAAGCAGTGGGTTTGTCAGCCTCGATCTACACAATGAGCCAGAAGATGGGTCTGGGAAATGACCCGGACTGGGAAATGACCCGGACTGGGTATAGGGTGGAGACTGGGTATAGGGCGGAGACTGGGTATAGGGCGGAGACTGGGTATAGGGCGGAGACTGGGAATAGGGCGGAGACTGGGTATAGGGCGGAGACTGGGAATAGGGCGGAGACTGGGGATAGGGCGGAGACTGGGGATAGGGCGGAGACTGGGGATAGGGCGGAGACTGGGGATAGGGCGGAGACTGGGTATAGGGCGGAGACTGGGTATAGGGCAGAGACTGTGAATAGGGCAGAGACTGGGAATAGGGTAGAAACTGGGAATAGGGTAGAGACTGGGAATAGGGTAGAGACTGGGAATAGGGTAGAAACTGGGAATAGGGTAGAGACTGGGAATAGGGCAGAGACTGGGCTAAGGTCAGGGGAAGGGTAGAAACTTTTTGGATAGTGTAGAGACCGAACACAAGGGCTAATGTTGGGAATAGGGACTTGGACAGGGATTTGGCTGAGCAGGATATGGGTCAGTGAAAGTTAGACTGGGGATAGGGCAAAAGAATGGGCTAAGGCAGGGCCTGGGGATGGGGCAAAAGAATGGGCTAAGGCAGGGCCTGGGGATGGGCAATGGAAGGCTATGGGAGGGCCTTGGGATGGGCAATGGAAGGCTAAGGCAAGGCCGGGGGATGGGCTACGGCAAGGCCGGGGGGTGGGCTACGGCAGGGCCTTGGGATGGGCAACGGCAGGGCCATGGGATGGGCTACGGCAGGGCCTTGGGGTGGGCAATGGGAGGGCCTTGGGGTGGGCTACGGCAGGGCCTTGGGGTGGGCTACGGCAGGGCCTTGGGATGGGCTACGGCAGGGCGGTGGGCAATGGGAGGGCCTTGGGGTGGGCTACGGCAGGGCCTTGGGGTGGGCAATGGGAGGGCCTTGGGGTGGGCTACGGCAGGGCCTTGGGGTGGGCTACGGCTTGGCCTTGGGGTGGGCTACGGCAGGGCCTTGGGATGGGCTACGGTAGGGCCATGGGATAGGCAATGGGAGGCCCTTGGGATGGGCTACGGCAGGGCGGTGGGCAATGGGAGGGCCTAGGGATGGGCTACGGCTCTGTAAAGGTGTACATTCTATACACATATGACCTTCTGCACAGTCACAGGTTTTATGTGTATTGGCAGAGGGTTAACTCTTCAACACTGGTAGCAGGATGAACAAAAATAAACTCAATTGTGTGTGTGTGTGTGAAAATCCAGACAGGTGATCATAACAATCCAACAAATCCTCTTGATGCCAACAGGAGTCAAATAAGGACACACACCAACTGCCTTGTGACAGGAGTGATACATCATAGCAATGAAGGTATGGAAGGCTTGCTGTTCTGGTTGTTGCTTAAAGGTAAGAAATTAGGTGTGGTGAGCGATACAAGTGTGGAGGCATTGGCTTCTAAAGCCTAGCACGTTATCTACCGGCGGCATGTCAGATAGAAACAATGCTGTAGGGCCTAGTGTAGACTGCAGTGGCACTAACACTGCTACTTCTGCTTCTGCTTCTGCTTCGCTTCACTTCCACTACCACTGCTACTACTACAGCCAATGTTAGCCATGGTCTTTGCTGCTTCGTAGTCCTATGCCTTCCTACTTCCTCGTCATGCATCCATCCAAGCAGTTTCAGCATCTTAATCCAGGACCTTGTCTTGGACATTCCTGGGCGGATTAAGCCAGAAAACGGAATTACCTCGGTTGTGTAGCTGCATGTGGTACGATAAAATAATGTCAAGGATGTAATGCTCGTATTTCACAACAACATAAATCAGGATGTCACTTTTAATGTCGTCATCATTACTAGGAAGCACACATGATGAAGTAGCCAGCCAGTTTTCATCCCTAAAATAATATAGGAAATGATATATCTTAATCAGTCCCATATAAATTACATGTCGATATTGTTCACTCCACAAACGTAACCTATTTGTTTCAATCAGTACTTAAAGGTCCGGAATACAAATAAATATGCGACACTGTAGCAATTAGAGGAGCGGCGTTTTAACCACGGGACCGCTACTTTGTGCCACGATCTGTTCCCGTGGGTAATCAGACCATACCGAGGCGAAGCATTCAAACCGTGAAATTACCGCTATCACGTTGACGAAGGTGGTCTTCCCCGAATACTGCAGACCGACCAGTGTCAACTCCATTTCCTCCTTCCAAAATAGCTGTTTGAACCAGTCCAACAGCTTGTTAAAAAGAGCTATCATCTTGAGAGCGCAGCTAGGTGTATCTTGGTACTGCCTGGTAGCAAAATATCAGCTGACTGGATGTCTTCACCGCCGCGGCGCTCAGATGGAAAGATTGCAAAGATGTAGCTACTTCCTCAAGAATCGCAATATCAACGGCAATGTTTTGATTTCTAGACTTTACAGAATGACAATCACGTTGAAGGCTTCTATTTTCTTGCGATCCGTTTTGCTTTGCGTCACGTCTTTCCCTTCCTCATTGGGTGGGGTTTTAGATCCATGCACAGCTGATCCTCGAAACAATGCGTTAAGAGGTACGCTTGGCGAGGAGGTACCAGCAGAACTCAATTTTCGCTCTTCGCTCGTGAAAGTACGCCCTCTAATGGTTTTCGGTATAAATACTAAAAACTTGAAATGGCAGATTCGTTAATACATTTGTCATATACATGTACGGTAACATGTTCAATACAAATCAAGTAAGTGTTACAATTATTAAATTTAAAATGTATAATATTTTCGAAATAAATTTTTTTAAACAATAAATATGTGTGCTATTTTACACGAATCTGGCGTCGTCGGTATCAAAACGTAAAATATGTCAGAAAAGGAAGTCACATCGACAAAATAATCAGCAAGCAGGTGTAGTAATGAAAACGTTGCTTTTTTAAAACAAGGTAGATATGAATAAGTAACAATAGAGCTGTAAACTAATCAAGGTGAATATTTGAATTATGGTGAGTAGCTACAGTATGTTCACTGTTTGGTATATCACATTTACGTGATCTTATGAAGTCTACCTGATTGTACAGTACAAGCCAGCTAGCCAGCTATGGCGGCTAACGTTACCTATCGCCAGCTATAACCAAATATTTTGATATAATGTTAGTAACCGGGCCACTAAGCTATATTGAAGGTTAACTTTGTTATTGTTTGTCCCTCTGCTGTAATGTTGGCACTGGCACTCAAACTATATGAAA
This sequence comes from Novumbra hubbsi, assembly GCA_016801125.1. NCBI lineage: Eukaryota > Metazoa > Chordata > Actinopteri > Esociformes > Umbridae > Novumbra > Novumbra hubbsi. The sequence continues at coordinate 9,560 of JACXGK010010563.1, read as the reverse complement.
TGTACAAATATAAAAGTTTGATTCACAACTAGAAATGGTTAAATTCATATTGGGATCACCGCTAGTGTGTATGCGGTAGAGTACCGTTCTCTGCCTTGTGCTGCTGTCCAGCGTTTTTATTTCTCACTTTTTTTATTTTTTTTTATATATAGTCACGTGTCAAAAACAACCGCTTACTTAGTTCAGGGAAGTTTGATCACAGTACACTTGCCGTTGAAAAACATGTGGTCATCGACAATATAGTCCGGTTTGTTTGTCATTTCTGCCTGGTGATTTGAAAGTAATGCCTTTATAACCTCTTCAACTTCAAACAGGGGTGGGAAAATGTATGACTCAGCCTCAACGCTCAAGGGAAGCAATGTCATCCAAATGAACTGTTGACTGGAATCGGTTGGACTAAATATTGGTTGCTATGGGCACCACACTGAGTGAGCCTTGCATCTATGACAAACTGTCAGAGAGCATCAATATACTCCGCCAGTCGGGATATCGCTATGGCATGTCGGAGAAGGAGATCGAGAAGTTTATCAAACAAGTCTTGGAGACCAATGAGCCCCGAATAGACCCACCACAATTTCCCTTCCTTCGAGCCACCATCAAGGTAAGCGATTCACAAACCCAGGTGGGCAACCTTCAAGACCAGAGGTGCACTAATAACACAGAAGATGTTACAATATGCTTTGTCTGTGGCATCAAAAAACATTTTATCCTAAGGGATTGCTTTTAGAGCCAAAATGGGTGAAATTCAATAGGACCATCCTCATTTTCCCCATTGCATCAGTTTGTATTTAAAAAATTAAAAGGTTTCCATTGCCAGATGTAATAAATGCAGGCCTGGCTACTGGAGTCTTGCATTTTGGTGGAAAATCACAAAGGGCAACCTCCGCGCGTACGTGCATGACTGACAGTCGCCCCAGGCAAAGGGTGCAACCCTTATTTTCAATCCCTGTATTAATGAGCCATCCTGCGGCCCGCCTCCCCCCCCCCCGGCTGTAGTGGCTGGTAGCGGTAGGCTTTCTGTTGGTGGTGGTGCTGGCCTTGACCTACCCAAGGACTTGGCCACTGCAGGATGTCACCTACACACAAGGACACAACTGGTCCTCCCCACTCAGCCATGTCAGACTTCTGGCACTGCCCATCGCCAAGAAGTACAACCTCCTAGGTACAGTAACACGGGGGGGGGGGGGGCAGTTCCACACTAACCCCGGTTGTGTGGGGTAGGTGAGGGGGGTCTTTGTTCGTCGGTGCTGTTTGTAACCACGGCTTTCCTACGGACTCCCTCAGGGTTCCATGAGTGGTGGAGTGCCGGGGCTCAGAGACAGGGCCTGGTCAACTGTTCTGGCTGTGGTGAGGTTTCCTCAGTCCTGGAGGTCCCTGTGACCCTCAGAACATCTTCAGCCCTGTATAGGGGACCACAGCCGGTGCTGCTCAAGGTACGGCCAGCTATAGGAAACGAGAGAGAGACCCACTATTGTCCGTCTGGACTTTAAACGGCCGTGTCCCTGAAATTGTGTGTCCCGTTGGCTTACTGTTTTCGGGTCCACCACCAGCATGGACTTTATTTAATTCCGCAACCATCACCTGTTAGTGTTGCTCATGTGGCTGTCGGGGACGTCCGTCCTCTTGGCAGGGTGGGCAGTCTCTGGGTCTACAGAGGCAGCAGTTGGAGGAGCTCTACTCGGCCCACTCCAGTTCAATGACTATACTGCTGGAGGATGATGACCTTCTGTCAGAGGACCAGGGCTTTCCCCAAGACCCTGCCAACTTCACCCTCCTCTGGTAAAACCACAGACCGATTTACACATGCACTTGGGGACACAAAACCATACCCATAAGACTTTGAGGTCATCAGTTACAAAATGTGTCCGTTTTTGTATTTTTTTTTAATAAGTTTTCTCTGTTCTGTCTTCAGGAGGTTTCCGTCTGGGACCAGAGAGAAAGCGATGAGATGGCTTTTCCCCAAGGCTGAGCTATGCCCCCTGCTGGACACTGCTGGAACAACACTGCAACGTTGTCTGGTTACTTACAGTGCCCACTCTCAAAGCAGAGTGAGTCTGTCCTTCAACCTAGCCAACATGAACCCACATTTGTGTTTGTTTATGTGGTACTTGGTGTGATTCCGAAGTGTGTTTGTGTTACATGGTGTGCAAGTGCTGGTTTGGCTGGTGGAAGGAGATGGTTGGGGTTAGTCTGTTGCTGTGGTGTGATTCTGAAGTGTGTGTTTGTGTGTCACACCGTGTGATTCTGAAGTGTGTGTGTTACAGGGTGTGCGGGTGCTGGGTTGGCTGGTGGTAGGGGAGGGTCTCCCCACAGTTCGAATTCTCCCTGTTCACCAGTGTCAGAAACACTGTAACTCCTTTAACCTCTGGCTAGGACCAGGCGATATGGGTAAGAACACACAGACACACGCCACTCCTTGCTTATATACTAGCACACTGTGTAGTAGGTTGTGATCATTATCAGTTGATTGTTTTAACTTCTACAATTCCGTTTAGTTTGAATCCTTTGTGACTTCTGTTCTTTGACCTTGCCAGTGTATGCTGACCCGCGCTACTGGCAGATGGAGCTGTTCCCCAGCCGGGACCAGAACATTGTTTGTGACAGCTCTGCCTTCTGAGGGAGGACTGTTACCAGGTAGAATGTAGGAGGAACGAAGGATAAAGTGAAGCAGAGAGGTGGATGAAGAGCTTTGACTTGCCATCCAGGACTCTGAAACCCACCTCTACTCCAGATGTCCTACTGGCTGAGAATATAGCACTTTCACTATAGGCAGGATATGATGTCACCTTAAAGCGGAAGAGCACCAACCACCCCACCAAACCCAGCCTTTGTCCCTCCCATCTCCTGGCCTAATACCAAACTCAGTTCCTGTCTCCTACCTGTGCCTCATTGTTTATGGCCTTTTGAGATTGACAACAAGTGAAAGCTGGGAGGGACCACTGTCAGGGCAATTTGTGTCTGTTGGTGTAGTCTGGAAAATGTTTTCTCAAACTTGTAAGAAAGCCCAAAGAGGATACGTTGAGTGACTAATCGAGACATTTTTGTGAAAAGAAGGCCTTTGTGCAATTAGAATGTTTGAGATTGTTGTTTTTAATTTGTGATAAAATAGTGAAGCCACAACAGAAACAATGGGAGAGTTTTGTGACACCACCCCACCACCAGTACTCAAAACCGGTTTGGACTGGTCTACATCACCATCAAGTTGAACTTGTTGCTGCTTAATGTAAGAACAACAGTTAAGCATAAGGATGTATGAAATTGATTTGTGAGTTTTAATATTTCATGTCGGATGTTCCTCATCCTGAATGAAGGCTATTTTTCTGTATAGTCCATTTTTCAATGTAGGGCCAACTAGCTAAAAATAAATGATGGTTATGGTGGTCAGATCACCTGAAATCATCTCCATATTTGTTTGGAAAAAAAAATGTTGGTGATGAAAAACATTGTTAATTTCGAGCTATCAATTAATAGAGGTGAGGTTTGTGATGGCTGTTAAAAGAAAATGACCTGTTTTCTCTTGGCCCAAAGATCACTTTAGGGTGGGAAACTATCAAACATCAAGTTATACTATTTTCCCTTAACATGAATTCATCGGATTCAACTAATGGTATTTAAAGGCTGGTATATTTAAAGTCTGACTTCGGGCAAAAAAGCACAACTGATCAAAGCACATTCAGACTAATTGATCAAAGCACCGTCGTTTTAATGCAAAAAACAATGGATCAATAAACTGTTTTGCTACAGAATGCCATTACATTCAGAGATCCACAGCTTCCGTCCAGAACATTAGAATCCAGTGTAGAAGTCCTGAAGGACAGTCAGCAGCCACGTCCCTAGTCTTGAGACCCCAGTATGAACTGACGAGTGTTACCGGTTGTCCTTGATGAAACGCCAGAAGTACACCCGTCGTAAGTTGGTCAAATTGAAAAAGCATCTGACTGTTTTTCATTTCCCAAGTCGGCTTTCAATATTAATACATAAGTTGATGGTAAAATCATAACTTCAACATGACATAAATGCTTTATAAGGCACAGTGTACTGTTTTTGTTTCGCTTTGCCCTTGTGGTCCAATGCCCTGTGTAAGCACTTTTCAAAGAATTGGACAGAATTTGTCAGTGATGCCACATTATTCATGTTTGGAATGTGGGTCTCGTTCAGGTCAAGCCGTCTTTAATTGCTCTGAATTTACACCCTTGAGTTGAGCCATTTTGGTAAACAATACATTTATCTTTTATGACTTTAGCTGTTTTTATGCATCAATCACGATGTGATTATGTATATTTGATGGGATTTTCATTTGTCTGAGCGTTTTTTTCTGAGGTTTTCCATGATTATTTATTCTTTCAAATGTAAATATTGTCCATATACTGGACTCTAAGCAGTTAACAGTGCTTGCCTTTTTTTGTTACGCCTTACTACGGAATATGTCACTGAATATTCTTCTTGTTGGTTACTTTTGTTTTCATTTGACTGTTGACAACTTTGAAGCTTTTTAATGTTGTCTTTCAATCTCATTTGTACAAGGTCTGCATTCAATTGAATGTGGCATTGAGGCTCTTCAATGCAGTTCCTGTTCCAGCCAACATCGGCAGTCGTGACTGGAAGGAACTCTTTAAACATTGGCTTTAAAATACAACATTGGATTGAATGCACACCTAAATTGACAATGACCAAAAGCTTTGTATGATCAAATTGCAATGTGAATCCCGATTCAACACTTGTTGGGTTGTGTGTGCCTGGTGGGTGTCATAGATATGAACACCATGCACTATTGTTGTTTCTAATATCCCTTTAAATTGAGACATCATAAAAATGTGCAACACTGTCCTTATTCATTCTTAAAATCAGTGTGCATTATTGTGTCAAATTGGCCTACTTTAATTTCATGGACTCCTGTCAATTGCAAAAATGTTTGGATAAAGTTTATAAATGTTTTTAAGTTTCAGGCTTTTAATAGCTATATGCACAGGACAGACAAGGCAAACCACAAAGATGACAGTACCAATACTAACATTGTACAGTATTTACATAGATACTCCCATTTTATACAGTATGTGTGTCTGTTCATATGTATGGGTTAGTAATTGCATGTGTATCCAGTTCAAGAGAGTCAATTTGAAGTGTTTATAAAAATGGTCTCCAAGCATGAGAGAACTGATGCTTCAGTACAGACGGCAGGCGAATGAACAGCGGCAGGCTGGGAGGTGAATCGTCCCTGGAAACAACTTGCCGGCTTTCCTCAGGTCTTGTTCTGGATCACCCTGACAGGGTGAGACCACAGTCTCCTGGTGATGTGTTAGGCTGAATTTGCCACAACCCTGGAGGGCCTTGCGAGAGTGTGAAAAGCAGTTCTAGTAGCTGTAGCTAGTAGTTGTGATGCAGGAGGATGTTATTCTGTTGAAAACAGGGAAGCTTGGCATATTTCTATGTGATTCCCAAACCGTTCTTTACTTCCTTTGAGAAGACTGCTTGAGGGAAACTTTTTCAGAGAGAATTAATCCATCAACTTTGGGACACAGATTACTTGAATGTGTTCTACTTTAAATAATAAAAGCATAAAATTCTAACATATTCTTGGGTGAAATAAGCCTCAGCAGAAAAAGTACGATTTAGGAAGGGTGTTTACTCTAAACATTATTTCGTTGCTAAATAATGATCAAATGATCAAATAAAAAACATGTTGCATTAGGGGATTTCAGTTGCCTAATGGAGTCTGCATTGTAGAAACAATAGACATGCTTACTAGACAAACTGAGACAAAATGCTTGAATCAAGCCAAAAACATATGCCAATGGGGTGAGAGAATTCTGGTGCAATGTGTTTCTTAAAAAGTCTCAAAAATAATGTCAGGCTTGTACTCTTTTGTCATGTGCCAGAATTAGACAATGCGGCTTGTTTTCAGAACAACCCATGTTGGCGTTATCTCCCCATTTATACCTTATTTTTAACTTATATTTGAGGAAGCATTTTTCTCAGTGTTGACTGTGCTAAATGTGATTGATCGTCGTGTTCTGCTTTTCTCTGGGACTTTTCGGGCCTAGTGTTTGATGAATTGGGTTTATTGTTGAAACAGTATCACATGACACACTGATGAAATTAGATGTTTTCTGTGGCTGAACACAGTCCGTTTTAGTTTGCCTGGAAATTATCATAAAGGAAAAACCCCTGTATTTTTTAAATACACACTTAATATTCACATCTTACATCACATGAAGGCTCAGGCTTGTGTACATTAGTAATGGTTTTTAATTTTATGATTAAAATCAACAGGACAGTCTCGAGACTTTTGTTGTTTTGGGAAGTTTTGTCACTGCTATGCACTCTTGGCTGCATTTATAGTCCTTGACCTTAATGTTTGTCAGCTATAAGAACCTTGAGTATCTCCTTACAGTGTGTTTTACCAATTACTGTGTTTGCTGTCATGCATCAATACACCATAGCAAATTCATTGTATGTGTAAACCTACTTGGCAATAAAGCTGATAATGAGGAACGTATAACTGCTCGCTAGTTCACTCCATTGATGTGAATTTTGACATTTCCTTCTGCTTCCTAATGTTAACAATTTCCTTTATGGAGTTTAGTGAGAGGTTGTTTCGTTTCACCTGGTAGAGTCCATCTTATCCTTTGTTGCTTATATATACCCGTGCATCAAGCCTAGTTTATGAGATCTCCATAACAAAACTGACCTCAGTATGATGACTTCAGTGGTTCAACGTTCATACCATTCAGGTTCCCGGGTGCATCTGTGGTGCCTGATGCATGGCGGTCTGCTGGAGGTGAGTATCCCAGTTTGCGCTGCAACTTACAAAGCAGAGGGAGCGATGGGATAGAAAATGGGGGATAGGGAGAGGAAATTTAAGCAGTCCTGGCGAATTTCTGGCTTTATTTTTAGTTGTAGATATAATATCGATAAAGAGAAAACGCGTGGTTAGAAATCGATTATTGTTGTTACCGACGAGAGTAACCCCGTTGCTTTGCAAATGTCTGGTTCGAGCGCAAACGTGTTGTAGCTTGTGAATGAGGCCTTGTATTGCCACTGCCGCGCGCTTTAGTTCGTAAGATGGTTCGCCGGTTAGCCTTATCACCTTTCAAAAGACATTACAGACATACTTATTCAAAGTTATCGGGCTAGTTAATTTACGGGTCTGTTGTAATTTATTTTTTTAGGAAAACCTACAATAAGAAATATGCTTATTGAAGTTACCGAGTTAACCATTTTCATAGCATCAGCAACAGCTAGCCAGTTGTTGGCTAACTTTGCCGTTCAGTGTAATGGCGTTGTTAGCATGTTTGCTAGCTAACTAGTTACATAGCTGTCAGTGTCACTCGAACCCTCAAGTTTGTGAACCAGTTATTATTACACATGTCTAGAGTAACTGGTTAATGTTATTAGCTTTATTGCACAATGTTGTAACTAGAAGACAATGTTCCTCATGAAAGAAAACTTCACAGGACATAACATTTACATTCAAAGATTACGGAAGCAGCCGTCTGTAGTTTCAGAGACAGTCACACCCTATCACTCAAAATCCTACAAAGAACAAATCCCTCAACGTTGTCACTGTTACAACCAATTGGCAATGTACACAATTATCGCATACTGCATATGTCATTAATTTATCAGTTTGGACTTGGATAGATTTGTCCTTTGACAGTAAACCATAGACTTTATGATCCGTAATTTCACTTGTAAATGGAATTGCACTGCTGGTAAACTTATCCAATGAATACCTGTTGTATTTGCATCTGCGACTAGAATGCCAGTATTCTGGGTTTCATTTAGTTTAAATATGACAAAAGTGTAAAAAAGTTTGAATGCATTACTGGTAGTCACACTAGATTAGAGTAAGATTAATTATGTAAATGTATTGGTTCAAACCCAGAACCTCTGCTTCACAAACACTGTCTATCCTTTCTTTTGTTTCTCACACAACTTGAAAGATGGCTATTGAGAGGTCCAAACCTGGACACTTGCAACTGAGTATGAGTCTGGCATGTTTATGTGCCAGACATGCATACATTAATAATACATTCCTTATTCACTGGTTCAAGTCCCAAGCCAGCCAATGCTGGAGGAAAAGCAACACAGCCCAGTTGGGGACATTGGGCCATGAACCAAAGGGTTGTTAGATCACTTCCCAGAGCTGACACATCGCCTTACAAGGCATCCCCTGATCCTCTCCAATTCAGTGGGGTTAGGTTAAAACCAGAACTTGAGTTTTGGTTGGATCCTGCACAAAGTTGATCACGACATTTACATTTTAAGCAGCTACACAGAACATTACTCATTAGAGTAATTGCCTAACCATGCTACAGAACAAGATGTTAGGACATGTTATTAACAATGAATCCCAGCCGTACATCACGATTGTAGACCTCCACATCAGTGCCTGTTGCACAGCTCACGTCGTCTGTCTCCAGATTGCGTGTCAGTAGCTCAGTGTGTCTGTGTCGCTAATTCTAATTGGCAGATAGACCATCTGTAGCTGAGAAATGGAGAGTTTGGGACTGCAGGCCGTAGCCCTCACTGATGGCTCCACGGCCTATATCGAACAGGCCATCAAAGGTGAAATCCTCACGCATTCAACAGACAACACATCATTCACATACACGCACACACCATTCATCGTCCATCATTATATCGGCACCCGTCAATGTCATGAAGTTATTTCTCCCCGCCAGATGGTAACCTGGTGGAAGGCGACTCTATTCAGTTGGAGGATGGTACTACAGCCTACATACAGCAGGTCACTGTACAGCAGAAAGGTCTGTCTTCTAGCGCCGCCGGGCCAAATTTCTTCGGGCTGGTTTGGTAGGAACCGTTTGTAATCCATAAGACCCGGGTCTCTGTTCTGATGCTGATCCTGTTGTTTCCCCACAGAGCCTCTGCCGTTTGAGGATGGCCAGGCTGTGCAACTGGAGGATGGCAGCACAGCATACATCCATCACAAACCCAAAGGTATAACAGTACACTCCCCAATACATCCACTGCACACCCACACCTGGTATAACATTACACCCGGGAACCCCCAAATACTTCCACAGCATACCTAAACCCAGTGTAGAGTACAGGAGCACCCTGGGCCTTTTGGTGTTTGTCACCAGACAATAACTATCTTCACTTCTGATCAGTTTGTTTATCCACGTTGTAATGGAATTACTGTGCTAATGGCTCTCCACGTGACCTCTAACCCCTACAGATGGATATGACCCCAGTGCAGTGGAGGCGGTGCAGTTGGAGGACGGTAGCACGGCATATATCCACCACCCCTCCTGCCTGCAGGCTGGCAGCGCTATCCTGTCTCTGCAGCCAGGGGGCGCCATGGGGGAGCTGTCTGCTGATGACACTGTGGATTCAGACACCATCACCACCTTAGAGAACTACGCCAAGGTGTGTCTGTCTGCTTGTCTGTCTGTGGACCTAAACACCATCACCACTTTAGAGAACTACACCATGGTGTCTGTCTGTCTGTGGACCTAAACACCATCACCACCTTAGAGAACTACACCATGGTGTCTGTCTGTCTGTGGACCTAAACACCATCACCACCTTAGAGA